>LOEQ01002228.1:24556-48964 GCA_001685075.1 Bramus lutescens | reverse complement strand
AAAGAAAGAAAGAAAGAAAGAAAGAAAGAAAGAAAGAAAGAAAAGTAAGGAAGGCGATACAAAAGAAGACGGCGGACAGTGATGTCGGCAATGCAAACGAGTGACTCAGAAGAAAAAGAAAGGTCACCACGGAGTATCCTAGAGCAGCGTGAACAGCAGCAGAATACCTCAGCCTCCATATTTCTTTCAAAAATGTCTTTATGGTATCCAGAGAGAAAATTAATGATGGCCAAAAAAAATCATGTTTATATGCCTGGAAAATGGAGCTGGAAGCATTAGTCACTTCGTTTCCTGGAATCATGAAAATGATGATCTCAAACTGGTGAAATTTCATGCAATATTTATTTTAAATCAAAGGACATCTATTAGGATTGTTTCTCCTCTAGAAAACTTCTACTCAATTTTATTTTTATTTATGTTACATATTATTATTGTTGTTGTTGTTGCAGGTGTGGGGTGTATAGGGTCACAGTATATCACAGCAAGCAGGTGTCTGAGGACCATTTTGTGGAGTTGCTTCTCTCCTTCTACCTAAGAATATATGGGTTCCAAGGATAAAACTCCCCTCATCACACTTGGCAACAAGGCGATTCTTTGCTGAGTCATCTCACAGACCCTTCATTTTCTTTATGCCTTAAATGGTTCACTTTATAATAATGTAAAAAGCAGCAATGTTTGCTAAAAAGTCACTTGGTGAGTTGTTATATACACCAAGGTAACAGAAATATAAGGGCCAATGTTTAGTGTCTCCTCCTTTTTGAAACATTTACCTAAATTTATCAGCTCGGGCCAGCTTTGGTCCACTCAGGGAAAGACAAAGATGGGTTCATTTTGCTGGCTATTGTCCCTAGCAGTGCATCTAACATCCTGCACTTTCCTTGAGGGCACTCACATTTAAGGATGGCTTACCTCCTACGCACCACTGGTTGCAGAAGCATGTCTGTATTATTCAAAATACACCCTGCCTTATGCCTAGCATATAATCTTCCAAATGGTAAAATAACAGTTAATATCTGTTGATAATTATTAATATAAGATCCCCCCTTAGACATTATGGATAGAAATATTTTTAAAAGAAAAACGATCCTCATACCTAATGAACTCTCAGTACTATTTCTAGTCTATATACTGAATATCCAACTTATTAAATAGGAAGAAGAGAAGCTTGTGGTGAAATATACTGAGTAAGAGCGAGACATAAATGAAAAGATGGTCCTACGGGTTACTGCAACAGAAAGCAGAAAAAGAAATATTTAAGGAAATAGAGATCGGTGGGAAAGGAAAGCGCATACAGCTGTGTTCTTTTACAGCATTTCTGAATTCCTTCAAATTGATGAAAATAAATTTGGAGCTGTCTCGTTAATGTCCCAAATCCCAGAGGACGAATGCTTCCAAGCAAATCATGACTTAATGTTCTCTTTCATATCCCATAATTTTCTCATAAATATCCCTGAAACTTACCAATCTGGCACCTTGTCCCAAGAGCTTGGAATATTTGACAGTCACACGTACCGGTCTTAGAACAGAAAGCCCCGTTAAGGCATTCATGAGGACAAGAACCTGAGGGACAAAAACAATAACTTATCTTCTGGCATGGATCAAGCTTATATAAACACAATATGTCACGATCTAGCTTGGACTAACTGTAACACTATTAATTTAAACAGAACTCTGGGCCTTTTGCCTTGTGGTGCAAAAGAATTAAGCCATCAAATCTCTATCTATTCATTTCATTATGTGTCCTGTGAAGCAAGAGAGACAGGCTTTTGCATCCCAAAGTACTTTGCCAGGAGAGGTTAGCCTCCTTGGAGCAATCCAAAGGTCAAGTCCCCATGTAAGGAATCCCTGTCCCAGATGATGAGAACCAGAAATACCCAAGCTGGAGATGATGCCCTGTACCGAGTTTGGAATGCATCTCACCAGCACTTTCTCCAGGAGCATGAGCTGTGCTGAAGAAAAACTCAGACTTTTCTGCTTCAGGGAGGGCTCAAGTGCAGCCTAAAATGCAGAAGGAAACGCCTACCTTTGATGAGAAGGGTACCACATATCGTTTGAAGTTTGCCCATGAATACTGAGGCTTAGTTATAAACGACTCCGTGTTTGGGATTTGTGCTTAACAAAGATGAGGCAGAAGCAAAATCACCTCTGTTTATCACAAAAAAAAGAAGAGGACTTTTTGTGGAAAGAAAGCTTGCCCCAAATAAATAAATTAAAAAGAAGAAGAGAATTGCTATATGAGTTTTTCCTGATTTCACAAGTATCTCCTGAGTGAATTTTAGAAGGCAAATGAGTCCTAAGAACCCCAGAAACACATCAGGAGTGAAGAGAATGTCTTTGTCTTTGAGTCATTGTGAAATGTTGCTGAAGAAGCTGGGCCTGTCTAAAGATGGTGAAGACACGTCCCAGCTGCAATAATAAACCCAGTCTGCCAAACACAAGAAGGACTCAGTCTTGCTATCATTTTGCCCCTAAACAATCCACTGACTTCTCTTTGCATTTCAAAGCCTTCAGCTCTCTAGGTAAATTTTAGATGAGGAAAACAAATGAACTGTTTTAACTTAAAACTATATTTCACCAAAATATAGGTGGAAATAATGTTTTTCGTAAACTTACGAGCACTTTGGTTTTTCTTTAAGAGACACGCCTACCTTTAAGCCTAGTCTTGGATCAAGTAGTCTTAAATTTTTCAAATGGGTGGGTGTCTAAATATTTAGATAAACAAATACGTCTTTTTGAAAACGTATTTGCAACGTTGCTTACTCTCCTGAAAGTAAATATCAAACTGAATCCAAAATGAATCACTATGACTTAAACATAATGATAAGAATTACTTCTGCTTCTTTATATTTGAAGCCACCATCAGCTAGCTGTCTGTGTAATGGAACTGGTAAACTGCTGAGACAAAATTCGGACGCCAGGGAGTGAAGGAACAGGTCACACTGACTCGGAGCAAGAGAAAAAGCTGCTCATACCCACCGGAGCTTTCTCCAGTCACACTGCCGTCCGCTTTGTCTAAATATTTAGCTCCGGGCATTTCTAAAAATAATTTGGATTTGTATAGGACAGGAGCTTAAACAATTGCTATTATTACTACCCTGGCTCAGTACCCCCAAAAGGAATCGCCTCAGAAACCATACACAAAGGAACAGATCTCCACACTGACCTTTGATTTTACTCTCGCCCCAATTAATCGCTTCATGGAAAAAGTATCTCAGAGAGGTTGCTTCAAACTTCAAAGCAAGGAAATAAAAACACAAATTAGCTCATTTAGTTACCATGCGTCAAACGTGCAGATGAAAAAATTCTGGAATGCATCTGCAAATATAGAAACTATGACATGCTGCCTTGACACAGAAAGCTATTATTGAGGTCATCTCAATGAGATAGGAAGGGTTCCCTTGGAGTGGTGGTTAAAACTGGTTTCAAGTCTTCTTTCTGTCTTGTCAGTGACTTGGGCAAGATATTTGTCCTCTGTGACCTCATGCCCCTTCCATCTACCCACATCCATCACTCCCTTGTGAACGGAGTTCCAAAGAAGCACTGTATTTATATTAGCTGATACTTCTCATAGAAGGGTATCAGTTCTCTGACATTTCCAGATGAGTTAGGGAGGAAATGCACAGGGTTAGTACACTAGCAGTCAGTGATGAGCAGCCTGTGTACCAGACAGCGAGAACCCCACTCACAGAAACACTGTCTGACTTACTTTACCTCTGCTTGGGCAGGTTTCCTATCAGCCAATGTCTCCATGTGTAAAATGGGAACAGCCGTGACACCTGCCTCAGCGTGTGGAATAACAATGAAGTAAAGAAGTGTCCTCTAATCTTTAGTGCTCGCCCCAGAAGACTAGCAAGAAGGAAACTGATATTGTTTTAAACAACCGTTATGCAATATTGTGGTGTAAGACTTATTGCAAATAATTATAGGCTATTAGAGCTAATCAGTTAGAGCATTTCAGTCCAACTCAGTCCCAATTGCATATATAATGCAGGATTGTATCCTTACCAAGAGCACTTTATATTTACCTGAAGACACAGACTCAACCTTGCCACATGATTATCAAATTAGGTAGCTGATGATGTTGGAAAAACTGGAAGGGGATGCAAGATAAAAATTAAGAGTGATATGAGGAGCAAGGTCCTTTCTTCTCTAGATTCTGACCATCCTCGTACACAAGAAGCTTGATTTAAGCATTTTCCATTTCAGTATTTCTTCATGTGTGTACGTGTGTGTGTGTGTGTGTGAGAGAGAGAGAGAGAGAGAGAGAGAGAGAGAGAGAGAGATGTATGTGTATACTCATTCACGTGGGTACACACTTTCCCTAAGGAGATCAGAGGTTGACATTTGTTGACCTCATCAATTACTCTCCTCCTTATTTTTTGAGACAGGGTCTCTTAATTGAACCTAGAGCCCAGGGATTCAGTTAAACTGACTAGCCAATCAACTTCAAGGATCTTCCTGTTTCCTTCTCCCCACTCTGGACTTAGTGGTAAAAGGTCATGCCTGGCTTTGCACTGAGGATCTAAACTCAGGTACTTGGGCTTGTATGGCAGGTACCTACCAAGCCATCTCCCTAGACCATTAGTACATTCTTTGACCAGGAGAACTCACCCTATGTTACCTGGTACTACTCGAACACTCCCATTTGTTGTAGACTCTTAAAGATTCACTTCTAAACTCCTTTTCCCCACCATAGCTCCAAGTTCATAAGTTCGTTAGTTCCTCCTCACAAACTGGTTTTATCCTCCATGTTTTACCACCACTGCTCAGTCTCCTCCACTTTTATTTGTCTTGTCTTCAAACAAGTTAGACTCAGCCAACAGTTTATGACCATGGTTCAACCATTGTGTCAAGTTTAATTCTCACTTTCACCGTATTGTTTCCAACTGCCTAATTCAAAGGGACATCAACACTGTTGAGCACGGGCCACCTTCGAGCCTCTTTGGCTCTGAAACAATTCATGCCAATCCTTGCAATGGAAATAAACCCATCATCTTTGCTGCTTGACAAATGCATAGCAGCTTCAACTCTGCCTCACAAGGGCCTAAGTACTTGAATAAATTATCCAGTTCATGTTCATCTAGCCTCAGTTTTCCAATAAATAAAAAAGGAATAGCAGTATCTCCCTTATAGAATCAGGAGGATAAAGTGAAAGAATTAACACTTTAATGATATCATCATTCATAAAGAATGACAGGCTTGCTACTCCTTACTATTACTAACTGAAAATGGAATATAGGGACTATCAAGATGGTTCAGCAGGTGAAGTCCAATGACCTGAATTGGATTCCCACGATCACATGGTGGAAAAAGAAAGAAGCTCCTAAAAGTTGTCTTCTGACATCTTGTACCTGCCATGGCACAAGAACACACATTCTATCTCTCTCTCTCCCTCCCTTCCTCCCTCCCTCCCTTCCTCCCTCTCTTTCTCCCTCCCTTCCTCTCTCTCTTTCTATTTCTCTCTCTCCATATATATGCATGTCTATGTACAAACACACACATGATAAATAAATAAATGTAATTTTTAAGCTTAATATATTTTAGAATACTGGAATAAAGGAATAAAGCAATGCATTTTTTTCTTGCTCCACTCAGCTCTGACCTTCTTTAAAGAAATCCCAATGACCACTTAGCACACCAGCTCCCAGACAACTCAGCATCCCTTCTGTTTACCCAGGGTCATAATGCGTTTCACTAGTATAAAGCTTCACACTCGGTTTTAGCTTCGAAGCATATTTGAAGTTGGAATAGTGTACCACTTTGATAAGTGGGGCATTTTTTTCTTGTGTTATGTACATAGCATCAAATAATTCATGGTGACTCAGACTCAATAAACCATTTGAATAGAAATGATATTTTCACAGATCCCTGGAGACATGGAATTTCTGAATTACAAGCATGGTTATTCTTGTTTATATGTATAAAACATGACCCCTGGCATGTCAGCAACAACTAGAACAAAAGATGCTATTCAAATGGGAATCTGCCTCGTGGTGTTCAGAACTGTGGATAGGAATGCGATTTTAGCCCAAGTCTTGGTTGGCCTCAGTGCCTGCTGCAGGAGAATTACTGGATGTAGGCCAAAGAATGTGGCAGTGGATGCACACTCTCACACAACTGACAAAAGAGGACAGCCTGTTCTTTCTTCTTCCTGGTCACACCTCCACAGGAGGGTGCTCAGGACCACAGACATGTGCCCTGCATAGGGAACGCACTGTAACCCTGACATGCATGCCATTTATAGAAGTCTGTGCCTAGGCTTGCCTTGCTGACGTCACTGCCAGCATATTTCTACGGACAGTTATCCATCCATCAGTGCTGTTTGCTTACGGCAGAGGAATGAACCGAGCGTGCGTGGCCTTCAAGCCTCTTTCTAAGCAGTGCACTGCATGACTGTGACCTCATTGCTCCCTGTCATATTTCTCCTTTGAGACCTTAATCGATGTTAACTGACCTTGACACGCATTCACGGGCTATAGGAAACAGAAGGGCAAGCAAGTCTCCTGCTCTTCATCTTGCCTAAAATGGACACCAAGGCAAAGCAAGTACATCCATTCCCTCTTGGTAACAGAGGAGAGGTATTAGCCTAACTCCTAGTGGGCCGATTAAATAGATACGTATGACATGTAAATGCACACTGGGTCGGTTCCACCCACGGATCTCTTTCTATGCCCATTTAGGGCACAGTTCACACAAGTTTTTCAATCTAGAGTGTTCACTCACCAAAATGGAAGAGGCTTTTTATCTTCACCACCAGATTTTTCTACTGAATTATACAGATGAACTTTTTGGTTAATACGCTCTACCGGCAAGCATGTCCTCCAAAATTATCACAGAGAACTCATTTTAACTGCTACACATGATAAACAAGAATCTTTGTACACAAGCATTCTTCTGAGGGTTTGTTTTGTCCTCAGACATGGTATCCCTATATAGTCCAGGCGAGACTGAAACTAACCATCCCCCTACTGCAGCTTCTGAAATACAGAATACTCCTTAAACTGAATTATTATTTCCACAGCTCCTCTAGTTTTTTTTTTAAGACCCCATGACAAGGAAGATGATTCAGTGGATGAAGTACTTCCTATTGAAGCATAAGATCTGAGTTTGAATCTCCAACATCCACATAAAATGTCAAAGCCATGGACAATAAACTTTGGTCACAGGATATGAAGAAACCAAATTGTTGTGAGCAGGAAGCTTCCTCCGGCTGGCTGGCTTTCACGGGAACAAAAGGTGCCAAGTAGGCTGCAGGGTATCAGAGAAGTTATCTATCTATCAATGACTTATGGAGTTGCAAACCCTGCGTTCTACAGGAGTGGTCTGAATGGCATATCCAAATATACCAAATAATACAAACACACACACACACACGGATCTCTAATCTCAACAAAAAAATGAATTTGTTTTGTCTTCTAAATTGTCAATATATTATATCGTATTTGTGTTCTGGAAGAGAATATTTGTTTAACGAAGTAAAGATGTGTTACATTTGTTTGTGTTACAGAATAGTTGTTTGTGTTACAGAATAGTTGTTTATGTAAAGATGTGTTGGTATTTCACCTTGCCTGCCTAAGGCACCTTGTTGGTCTAATAAAAAGCTGAATGCCCAATAGCTAGGAAAGGAGGAATAGATGGGGCTGGTGGGCAGAGAGAAAAGAAGAGCCAGGCAGCTGGGAGCCAGTCAGCCAGAAGCAGAGGAAGCAGGAAGGCAGGGTAGACAGTATGTGGATGAGGAAAATGAGCCTCGGGACAGCATATAGATTAATAAAAAAAAATGGTTTGATTTAAGTTTAACCAAAAAGAACTAGCTAGGAAAAAAAAGCTAAACTAAGCCCAGGGATTCATAATTAATAATTAGTCTCCATGTCATGATTGGGGGCTGGCAATAAGAGAAAGACAGCTACACATATGTCTTCTGCATCTATTCATTTTCTTCAGTTTACTCTAATAAAATATACCCACAAAAGATGAATGTACCAAGCAGGAAATATTTATAACACTTGTATTTCAGAGGTTGAAGAGACAGCTTACGGTTAAGAGCACTTGCTGAATTCAGAGGACCTGGATTGGGTTACTTGCGCCCACATCAGGCAACTCAACAACCACCTGAAAATCCAGCTCCACAGAACCCAATGCTTCGGACTCAGGTACACATACTCAACGTGTAGGCACACATCTACCCATAAGTGAAAATAATTTCCAAAGAGAAATAGTTTGGATTTCAGGATTTGTCAAGGGTTCCCTTGAACATTAAGACTGATAGCTACATAAATACTCAAGTCATATTACTTCCCCAAAGAAAGTCTTCCCCACATTAAATCTCTAGTTTATTATCTGTCTTTCATAGAGAAATAGTTCCTGAAGCTCATTTACTTGAACATTCTGACATATTTTGATGGTAAGGCAATCGTGTTACTCAGTATCCCTTCTATATATATAAGAAGAAGGAAGCAAAATGTCCTCAAATTTACAGTAAGCTGCTCTTCAGAAATAGCCATAGTTTGGATTTTTTAGAAAATACAAAAGATGTCTGTCAGTATATAAGGATATGTCCAGTGCCCTTTGGATGTATCTGACTCATGCCAGCCTTCTCACTCTTTCTCCATTTCTTCTTTGGTGTGTTTGCCTTGCTGCAATTGTCCTGCCCAATACTGTATTTAATTTCTAAATCATTCAAAGGTTCCAGCAAGTAGATGGTATCCAGTCCAAATCAACACTGAAGCCTATGTGTGGATTCCTGAGATAGATAAGGAGAAAGATAAAGTGTTTCCTTCCAAACAAATCAATGAGAACCGAGAATATAGTGGAGGGTCACAAAAAAATAAAATACAATACAATAAAAGCTGCAGAGAAACGCCTTTGCTTCGTCATGCTCCTTCCTGTCTTGTTTTTAGCATTTTATTCCCTCCACAAAGGTCTCATTGTTGATGTGACAGCAGAGGCCACAGTGGAATGAATTCTTTCTCTGCCTCGCTCCAGCTGAGGCTTAACCTACCTGTGGTCCTAACAGAGCTCCTTTCTGTCCTTTTTCATGGAACTCACTTCTGCAAGAAAACACAAAGAACTTGTGTAGTCAGAGGCCCCTGGGCAACCTGAACAGCCTTTCCCAAGAGGGAGCTGATGTTTGCCTCCAGATCTCCATCTCTTTATCAAAGGGGCCTTTCTTGGTTTAACATTTAAAGAGCCCCCTCCCCTCTTCGGAAGGGTGAGATTTGGGTGGTGAAGCTGTCTCGTTTTACAAAATTTGGGACTGGCCCCAAATCTCATTAGGCTCTGTTATACGTGGAATTTTAGGAAGGAACTTTGAGACTGAGTAACAAGCAAAATAATGTAGTATTATATCACCAATAGGCATAGTCTAGTCTCCCTTGAACTTCGTTAGTTTGTTGAAGTAGATATTTATCAAAAGTGCATTTACCTTTCCAAATTTAATATTCCAATTTCATCTGTTCCATGTCATTTAAAAGTAGCATGATACAAAAATGTAACGACATTTAATTGTCAGTTATCCAAATCAAATCATTAATTCACTAAGTTACACATAATATAAGTTATGGAATTTGATATTTTTATTTTATTTTTATCAATAAAGGCTTTCTTTTAAAATCCAATTACTATAATTCTGCTTTTAAGTAAAGCAATTTAAACTATTTCATTATTTATTACTAATACCATTTTTAGTCATTTAAGCACTAAAATCGGTTTTAATTTATGTTAACAATAATACATTAGCAGTCAATAATGTATCTGAAAACATAAAGAGACCTATTAATGGATATAACTTCTTTAAATCTATGAAATGAAAGAAATGTCTCTTTGGGACCTACGGGCAATGGGCAGCACCAAGATCTTCTTACAAACAGGAAAGGAATGCCCATTCATTTCTAATGTTTGGAAATATTTCAAAAAAGAATATCTCAAGCTTTGGGTCAATGTTTCACTTGCTATTTAAAAAAAAAAGACAGAGCTGTCTGTTGAACTGGGATATTCTCATTGCTTTGGCGTTTCAGAACAGAGAGACAAAGAAGTACTCACTCTGATGTCTCTGTCGGGATAGATGATGCGCAAATATATCCTGCCAAAGATAAATACAGATTGTTGAGACTGCAACAAACACAAATAGCTTAGTCTGTGCTCTGCTACTTAACGAATCATTTTTACCCAGATTCTAAAATGCGGATTGAGAATCGCAACTGGCTATTTTATTCTTTTAGAGGACTCTGACCAGCCAAGAATCTGTGATACACCTGAGGTGACCAACAATGCAGAAACTATAGTGATGGTCTGTAGATTTCTACAGTGGCATCACACAAGGAAGTGAGGGCTAGGCATGGAATCGCAGAACTGCTTAGTATTTGGCAGGCTGCAGCATGCTGTAAAGCAAGCCACAAAATGATCGTGGTGAATAAGCCAATCTCGGTGTCCCTGCAGCACAGCAGTTACGCCGTTCTCCTTAAGAACAAGGTGCTACTGTGAGTAGAAGGTATTGACTTTGATGCGTCTTTCGCACTTCCGGCATTTCTTCCATTTCCCCGTCAGCTCCAAAACCTAGACTCTTTCTTAGGGATCAAGAAGTAAAAATTAGATATAAATAAATGCCATCTCTATGAAAAAAATGAATAAAAATTAGTTTATAGGAAAACTTGCTATAAAAATTGAAAATTAATTCACAACCTCAAATGCTAAAGTTAGATCTCTTTTAGATTTTAATGACATGAAGCATGTTTTAACACTTTATTCCCCTCTATCATAAAGTTACAAGTGCTTAAATAGATGAAATAATTGCAAAGTGATAGGAGTAAGTTATACTGATAGTATAATGACAAAGGCATGATTTTAAATAATCACTAAAGAAAACTCAAAAAGTTTTAAGGAAAGTTTTAAAATTCTCTGCAGTCTTAAGAATTCAATAAAACTGCCTGAATGGTATTTAGTACATACCTATTCTAATGACTTCAAAATGCTTGAAAACTAACTTAAAAGGAAGCTATATAAATTTCAAGAGAGAATGAAGATAAAAGATAAATGATAAGTGACCTTCATGATAAAGAAAGGTCAAAACGCGAAAGCTCTTACCTTGTAAGGAAAACAGCAGGACCAGAAACGAGAAAACACTCCAAGGTACCATTAAGTTGAGCTTTCTCACAATGTTCATTTCAGTGGAGTCTCTCTCTCTCTCCCTGAACAGAAGCCAAATTGTCGGTCTTCACTATGACGACATCTTACAAGTGGAAGTGCTCATCGTGGGCTCAGATGCAGACGAACATCGTTATGGGATAAAGCGACTCAAAGGGAAACCCCAGCTTGCTACACACAGCATCTGAGGCTGTAGAACTCACATTCAGCCCTTTGGCCGAGTCTCTCGTTAGATGAAAGGCAGCTTTTTGCCTGAGCCCGTATCAGTTACAGCCGGTCACACACCTGCACATCACACACCTCTTTAGCCGATGTCAGCCTGTGGGAACTTTGCAAGATGCGAGCATCCAAACGATACTTTGTTATGTCTTCTAACGTCATGGAATAACCATTGAATTCCTAAGTGTTGGTTCATTATCTACATCTTCTTCATCACAAAACAGTAGCCTCTGAGGACAGGTGGAATGAAATCTAATCAACTTTCCCTGCAGTATCTACAATATAGCATTTTATTCTTAAAATTAAATTAAAACTATGTGCATGTATTTTCAACTGAAATCCTATTACAGTCCAATATAAGATGATGGTTTCATCAGCCCAGAGAGCTGTTAAACACTTTAGAACAAATGCAGATTTGAAAAGGAAACAAAACAGCTCAGCACGTACTAAAAACTTTTCCTAATATTCCATTTTTCCATCCTCGATGGTAAGTACCTGTTTAGATCATAAAGAAAGAGGTCTTATTCCCGCAGTAGGACACGCTTCTCCAAAAGCGATTGACTGCCGAGGGCAGCATCAGAGAAACGTTATCCTTCGTACTGAGCAACAAAAGAGGTGATCGGAGCCCACAAACAACTGAACGCCAGGCTTACGCAGTGCGTTCACATTTCCTAGAGCAGATTCTGTGAATAACCTTGCCCCTGTCCCTCTCACTCAGCAGACAGGCTACAATAAGAAGAAATATCTGACTACATCAGTACCACATAGCAATTATTACTGTTCTGTGTTTCCCAGACACTTCCTTTGCAGTAAATTCAAAGTATCCAGTGGCTGATTCATCCAATATCCATTACGTACCCCGTTTCCTGTTACTGTCCCACATTCCCTTATAATGTGCTCTTATTTAGTGCCATGTGACCTTAATTCTCCTTTGATGAAAAACACCTAATTCCATGAAGCAACAAAAAAATGTATGCCCACTCAATAAAAAGTAAACATGAAATATACACAAAAATAGCATTAAAGAGTAGCTATGTACCTATCTACAACACACACGTGCACACTCATTCTGAAGTTTTAATGCATATGTTTTAAACTAAAGCATGCATTCAATAATATTTGCTAAAAAAATTCATCGTCTGTTATTCTTGAACTAATTGGACAACTAAGTCTGCACAGATAATTAAGTTAGTAATTCAAGATTACATTCTAAACATGGTCCAGAAATATGTATCTATTAAGCAAGCCATGGTCAAAACTACAAAATCATCTCTTTTTTAACATGTCAATATAGACTAATTGAGAAACTATGACTACACTCTGTTTAGAACATAAAAAATTGCCTTCCAAAGAAATTTCTCAGATTTAAGGAAGTAGGTTTTTTGTGTAAAATGCTATAAATCAACATATGTTACTAAATCTTTGCTTCCCTTCCCCTGGCTGCTCTACACTAATGCTTCTTAGCTTTCCTTATAAAGCAGTGTATGATGTGACAGATGTTGGAATTCATAATTCAGAATTGTTTTTCTCTAGCTAATAACACCTCGATTTCTTGCCTTGAAACTTAACTTTTTCAAAAATGATGCACATATAGAAAACTCTTGAATTGAAATCAAAGTGGAGTTTTATGATTTGATACTTGGATTACAAACCTAGTTGTTTTTAATGCACTTGAAAATTGCCTAGAAACTCATGTGAACTTCATGTTTCTCATTATAAACTTTGATAGCACAAAAAATAATTAAATTTAATAACTGAATTTTCACCTCAAATTTCATCTGGTATCTTTTGATTCAAAAGTATCACTTCAATTTTCACTGAATAAAATTGAAAATTCCAAGACTATATCATCTGACTTTTTTTCTCTTTTTGTGTTTTTAAACTCTGTATTCAGAAACTGGAAGGCGTTTTGCCTATTAAAGAAAGCAGTAAAAATTACTACCCTAAAAAAATCCTCAATGTGGCATTCTTTTATAAGTAGAGGCTTACTGTGTGCCTTCCCTCCACTCCCCTCTATCAAGGCTTCTCATAGAGAAGAAATTTCAAAAGAAGAAGAAACAATGACAAAGAAAGCAATAACTAAATGCCAAGTTCTTTTTCAACTAACTCCATCATGAACTTGTTACCTGAGATGGTAGTCAGCATTAAAATAAGCAAAAAAGGCTTCCATGAATAGCTCCAACTGAACAGAGCGTCTAGATGAAAGATTAGACCCAGGGACACAAAACGGGAATTTATGACTATTGCTACGTGCAATTATTGCTGTCAAAATGACAGCTTTTATATTTCTTTCTACCCTGACAAAGGAACTTAGGCAAAATGTGAGTCATCTGCCAGTTTATGAAGAGATTCTAAGTTCATAAGAAGCCTGAGTCAAGCACAAAATGCAAGCAATAAACAGTTCCCTTTCTGCCACAAAGCATTGTGCATTTTCCCACATGGAATACGAGCTTCAGAAAGTTGACACCTAACAACCTTTTGGCCCCAACCCACCACATTCAAAACAACTTGCAAGAATGGGAAAACTCTGACCTCGTGGCGTGTGTGTGTGTGTGTGTGTCAATGATAATGGGATTTTGTAATAAAATTTGTTGCCTTGGAAGAAAGTGTATTTCCCTAGAATATTTATGTAACATCCATTTACATGAATTGAGATCACATCTACAGTAGCTAACATGTGACTGCCACAATATCACAGTCTACTAGTAAAATTCAAATTCAGTACAAATGAAATTCCTCATTTGCTTTGCTAAACCTAACACATTGCTGGTTCGATGATTCTTTTTTCCAGAATTTGTCTTATCATTGAGATACCAAAAAAATCTATCTCTAAGATGGATTTTAGCACTATGAGTTTCACTCTTTTATTATAATACTATAATAATATAAGATTACCTATTACAATAAAATAATCTGAAGAATTCTACATATGCTTTCAAGCTGTTTGCTGTATGATTATGCCTGAGATGTTTCATTAAATTTATTTTAGATGTGCGATCTATCTTAGCTTCACCATATGAGGACATGTAATATTTCATAAATCATATCTGTATTCGTCATTACTTCAACTTAAAGTTTTGACCCAAAAGTCATCACGCTGTAAATTATAAAGACATTCATTTTCAGACTGCTGTAGAGTGATTGGCTTTGTGCTATCCAATGGGGAAAGAAGTACTGTTCCTCCAACACATTTCCTGTTGTCAACATCTTACTTCCGCACCTCTCATGTTCGCTGGACTGCTACCACATGCTGAATTTACATGATCTAGAACACTGTGTGAGGTACTAAATAAAGTGAGGGGAGCTATTTCTCATGCCTGTGATCCTTGCTTATAGCATCAACATTTGTGTGCACCTGCTTTAAAATTGCTGAGAGAAGGTATTTTAAGGTCCTGGGGAGCAAGCAGTAATGGTTTCAATCCCAAGAATTGTAGTTTGCTTCTCTCAATGGTTTTGCAGTTCTGTGTGTTGTTTATATGGTTAGCGTTTTCTGGGAGAATCCTTTTATCACCAGAGTTTAGGATGTATCTATCACCCCCATACCCCCCAAAATGTATCTACTGCTATCATGTGTTCTAGGAGTTTCTTGTTTCTTAGCCTAAATGTTCTTAGAGTCTGAATTGTAATCATGACTCCATATTGAAAGAAATCGAAGTCCTCTTCTTGCTTTGGCTTTGGTTTCTGGGAATGTCCCTTAGAGCTATGTGGAAGCATCAAGTGATTTCTGTGGTTAACCATCTTATGTATCTCCTCCCAGCTTCATAACTGGTAAATTTAAAGATCATTATAAATTACCATATTACCAAAACAAAAACACCAACCATCAAAGACAGGCTTTGTTCCTTTCATGCATTTTAAATATTTGTTTTCTATATCAGCTTAATTGTGGCTTACCTTCCCAGCTTAATTACAAGTGAAAATTATTAATAACTGCAAGATTTTGTGAGGTTATTTTTTAAGAAATAACATCAAAACAACTCATCGTTGAATCATATTGCATAAATTAACCAAGTAAAATTTGGTAATTAATGTTAATAACAAAACGATATTAATAAAACCAAACCATTCAGATTCCTCAGTGCCATGACTGGATGGTTTGCTATCACACCAAGATCCCAGGTCAAACAGCAACAACTTGGCTTATGATGGCTGCCGCTGTAACCGCTGGATAGTGCCTGGAGTCAGTTTAATCACAAACGTCTTCTGCATTGGAATGGTTGGTTCTGAATGGTCTTTGGTGAAATGGTCTTCCGTGATTTTTCAGCAGAACGCACATCAGTATGAAAACAACAGAAGAAACCACGTTCTTCATTGTGGTTTGAGAATCAAATAACAGTTGGTCAAGAACCCAAGAGGTCACCCCCTTATCTTAATGTGACCTCTTCCCTACTCCCAGCCTGAATTAGACTCTTACTGAGTGGCATACAAACTTGTTATTACCTCCCAAAGGCTGCAGTGACAATGTCGTAGTGCCCTTAGAAGCTTTGCTCCAGTCTTCTCTTCTAACAAGATAAGTTTATCAACTTTACTTAGAACACAGCGGTAGTTCTTTAACTGGTGTGTACAAGAATTTCCTAGGGAGCATGTTAGAGGCACAGACTCCCAAGCCCACCTCCCTTACAATTCATGTTTTCTGATTGACTCTGGGGGCAACAGGCATCCACATTTTGATAATGAGAGAATCTGGCTTTAGGGAAATAGAACACAAAACAGGTAGGAAAAAAGGAATACAGTCAAATTATATGTACAGTGGAGTTGATAAATTCCTCTGGAAAACAAAGAAACAGAAGTGAAAAACTAAGGGGGGGGGGCGTTAAAGGTGAGCATCCTGCCCACTGTGCAGAAGCTAACTGTTTGGGAAGATGACATGGGCATGTTTAGTTTTTCTACTCTTTCTAGGTTCTTTTTCTCCAAAGCAGTTCCTCCCTCTCACAGCCTCTGGTCCATTGGCAACTCACCTTCAGGGCCCCCACTGAAGAGGTGTGGTGGTGCTGTTCTTTCATTAACCCTGGGGAAAGATGCCGATGTGATTTCTAGATGAGATTATCCTTGAGACCGCCTGGGAGTCCAGGGTAAAGATGGGTAAGGGCAGAGAAAACGTCAGAGTGAAGCACTGATGGGAAAAGAAAACAGACTCGAAAACCATAAAAGGCAAAGGAGAAAGCAGTTCGGCCCATGTCGTGCTGTTAGCCCAGCGAAACCCATTTCAGACTTCTGATATTCAGGCCTATCAGTTACGTTTGTGCTGTGTTAAGTCACCAAGTCTATGGCAATTTGTTTTAGAAGCCAAAGAGCACTTATAGCTTCTGTCCACCAATATAAGCACTTAGTTCTCTATAAAATGAACACATGTCTAATCCTAGAGCTGATCCGTATCGTTCTCGCTTACTTAAATATAAATGATAGAGACAAAAATTATTTATCGTCCTCAGGTTGTGGGTCCTACCTTTGTGGGCCTAGGCAGAATTGAAGATTGATCTATTTTTCATCCATGTTTGTGCTAGTAAATAGGCAATCACAATCAGGTATTTTACAGAAAGAAATAAAAGGAAGCAATTGCTAAGAAACAGGCAAAAAAAAAAACAAGTGGTTTCATGGCTACGTCTATCCAATAATTTCCATTTTACTTGAGTTAACTTGATCAGTAGTTTTTGTTGACAATGGTTCATAGCTGCTGTGTAACATAATTCCTAGGGGGATGTGAATAAATGTCTACTCACTCCAGAAAGGAAATCTACAATAGGTAAGGGTGCAACCAAAGTCCAACTTGATGAACCAATGATTTTTTAGGGCTACTTAGAAGAATATGGATAACAGGTAACTCACACAAGGAGAAATGACTCAAAGACAGTTGTATCACCAAAGGCCCACCCCAGCATGGGTGAGGGCTTATGAAAAATGGAATGCTGGGGCTCACTGCACAATTTGCAGGCAGGTCAACAAGTCAGATAGTAATTGTTAGGGGAAATTCAGTTGGTCTAAGCCTGTTCCATAGAACTCAACTGGTTGTTTTCCTGACAGCTTAGCTACCTGCCTCTTGCTAGCACGGCAGCTTGTCTGAAGACATCTCTCAGCACTCCTGGTTATACAAGCTTTTTGGGATGGGGGCTAGAGAAATCTGCTTTGATTCAGGGACTTCCTGGGGCTTTGAGTTGTTTATTTCCTGCATTTCAGGAGCTTTCCCTACAGGATGGAATGCTTTACCTCCCTAAAAAGAAGGTATGCTGAGTCTTCATCAGTTCCTCTCAAGATGGAAGATTTTTGTCTTGGAGGTAATTTGTAACACAATTAATAAAAACCCAGAGACAGAAATTGGGATT
The DNA here is from genome assembly GCA_001685075.1 of Bramus lutescens. NCBI lineage: Eukaryota > Metazoa > Chordata > Mammalia > Rodentia > Cricetidae > Bramus > Bramus lutescens. The sequence continues at coordinate 31,286 of LOEQ01002228.1, read as the reverse complement.
CAACCTGAAGGTCAGAAAAACAAAACAGCCATTCACTGGCTCCACCTCTACCTCAGTCTGAAATGGCAATCCTGCCTCCAGAAATCTCAGAATGAGTGATTCCTGTTGTTATAAAGATACTGACCTCGACTCTCATTAATCTCTGGCTTCCCATCTTGCTGTGTCTCCTCCCATTTTATCATCTTCTCTAGTGCTGGGATTAAACGTGTGCACCACTATTGCCCAGTTTCTATGGCAAACTAGTGTGGTTACTGGGATTAAAGGTATGTGTCACCACTGCCTGGTCTGCAAGGCTGATCAGTGAGGCTGTTCTACTCTCTGAACTTCAGGCAAGCTTTATTTATTAAAATACAAATGAAATATCACTACAGAAATTGTTGTACAATAATAGCTGACAAGAGAGGATAGTTATGATGATTAATTTTTTGAGTCAATTCCTTTAGATGACAGGGTGTCTAGATATCTGGGCAAACTGTTCTGGGTTTTCTGTGATGCTGTTTCTGAGTAACACTAGTATTAAGTCAATGGATTTATTAAAGCACATTGCCCTTCCCAATGCAGGTAGGCCCCATGTAGTCCACTGAGGACCTAAAGGAAAACAAAGAAAGACCAAATAAGAAAAAAATATGCTCTCTAGATTAGTTACATTTGAGCAACAGCAAAAAGTTTTCCTCGTCCTTCAGACTCATATTCACAGTAGAGTGAAACTATTGGTTTTCTTGGTTTCCAGCTTGTTAGTTGTACATTGTGGGATTTCTTAGGTTCCATGAACCAATTCATATATAAATGTTTAGTTTATAAATTATTTGTGTGTGTGAATGTGTATGTGTCCTATTGGCTGTATTTCTCTGAGAACTCCTACCCAATAAAATGATCCATTCCTGAGGAGTATATCTCAGTCCATTTTTATGTTGCTGTCACAAAATATCCTTATTTTTGAAAGAGGTATATTTAACTCACAAGTATTTAGGCTGAAAGTCTAAGAGAAATTAATTCTAGTAAGGTCCTCCTGGCAGATAGGGTCAAACATGGAGAAACTCATTTAGAAGATCACACAGCAAAATGGGAAGCCAGAGACTAATGAGAGTCGAGGTCAGTATCTTTATAACAACAGGAATCACTCAAGATTATGTTCAACCTAAACTAATCCCTTTTGAAGGTATCCTCTCCTCCATTTCCTGATCACAGTACACACATACACAAGCACACACACACACATGCACCTATACATATTTGAATTTGAGAGAGAGCAAGAAGATACATAGGAAGGGTTGGAGGGGAAGAAGAGATGGGGAAAGATGATATAATTTTATTATAATCTTTAAAAATAAAATTATTTTAGAAATAAAATTTAAAAAACCTAAAAGGTGGGGGAGAATGGCTCTCCTACGCCACTATGCTCTGTGGTTTATTGTCTAACATCAGGCTTACTTTCTGGTTGAACTAATTTGCTGTTCCTACAGACAAGAAAAGTCAGCAATTCTTAGACGCAGACAGATCGGAAAATCCAACCAACCACAAAAAATGATAAATAATAGTTCAGAGATCTCACTACCATGGTTTAAAATGTCATGTTAGATGACATGAAACATCAAAGAATAAGACATATAAACCACTTGGAAAGCTAACCCAATGGGTGTCACAATACTAGACAAAGGAAATAAGGAAAAGAAATAAGATGCCCCCCTGAAACAATCCCATAATGTAAGTTCCATTAAAAATCATTCAAAAACTAATTAACTATGGGGAATGTGATTAAAGTCAAGCTGTTCTGAGACAGTAGGGAAAAAATGGAGGGTCTGAAAGTTGATTTTTAAATGACACCTACGTCTACCAAGCAGGAAAAATTGCTATGTAGCTGATTGAGAGACCTAGTGTGTACGAAGAAGAACGGGCAAGGATGCACCCAGAGGAGGGCTGGAAGGTGGAGATAGCAAAGTGAGGTTGTGCAAAACCCTAGGCTATTTCTCAAAAACCACAGAAGGTAGTGGAATCTGAAGCAAAGGAGCAGCGGAGGACTCCATGCATGTGTGCATACCTGTGCAAGGATGAACCCACAGAGACATTTGCACACATACACCTATCTCTGGCGACTTGAAAAGCCAGTCTATATTCAAGGACACCAGTCAACAAAGGAAAGCAGGCATGGTAAAAAGTCCACAAAAGGTGAGAGCCAGTCGGTCTAGAACAGAACATGTGCAGCCTGGGGAAAATATTCAGAAATAAACTAATAGAATTTGTTCCTTAATCAAATGTGGCTCTTAGAGAAGGAAATGTAAAGGAGGATGCTTTCTGGGATGACTAATTGAATGGGCAGATATGTCATTTATGGCCACAGACCTCGGACAAAATACAGTTTTGGGTAGCATGAAATACACTGCAAGTTGTTTTATTCATGAGAAGGGATACAGGTACCCTTTGTTGTCATCCAGTTTCTGTTTGTGTGGCTGCTTGGTTAGCTTTGTTTGTTTTGGTTTTTTTTTTCAACTATTTTGGTTTAGCTGGCTATTCAGGTGTTCATTTGTTTTAGGTGGGGAGGGTTGTCTTTATGCAGCAAGGCTTGCCTGAAACTCTTCTGTAGACACTGCTGGCCTTGATAATGGAATCCTCTTATCTCAGCCTCCAGAGTACTGACATCACGTGTAGTACTGGCAGTGACTTTGGGTGGTTATTTTAAAGCTGATAGAAATGGTGTCATAAAGAATAAAATGCTGACAAGATAGAAGAGGATGCTGAAGAGGGAACCATTTTGAAGAGGCAGGGATCTTCTCTGAAGGAGTATTAAAGCCAGGTGTGCATTAATAGGCACATAATACACATCGCACAGGAACACACAGCAATAAAACACATGACAGGGAGCTGTCTTCAACAGGGCTTGTGTGTCACCTTTAGAATCCTAAAGGAAGCTTCTAACATAGAAAACCAGACTGTTGGTTTGCAAAAAAGAAAATAAACCAGGCATATAGCTCACACATTTTGTTGTTGTTGTTCTTGTTTAGATAAGGTTTCTCTGTGTAGCCTTGGCTGTCCTAGAACTCGCTCTGTAGACCAGGCTGGCCTCAAACTCAGAGATCCGTCTGCCTCTGCCTCAAGTGCTGGGATTACAGACGTGCGCCACCACCCAGTTATCACACTTCTAATCCTAGAGAGGCTGAGTGGCAGAAGTTTAAACTAGCCTGGTCTACATAGTGAATCCAAAAAAAGCCCAGGTTACATGACACGCTGTCTTAAATAAATATTAATTAATATTAAATCAAATTAGTTTGACAACTAAGCTGAATGTGGTGTTAATAAATCTGAAATCGCAGTACGTGTATGAATAACAGAATTATTAGTACATCAACCATGTCAGAGGCCATATGAAGTGTCACCGAAAGGTGGCAGAATTTTAAAGATAGTACTAAAACATTAGTTAATCATTCCTGGGAAAAGGTCATTTACCACACCCGGTAAATGGCCAGGGAGGGCTAAATAAGCCAAGAAAGCAGAGACAGCAATTGCAGATCAGGGCTCCCAGGCACATCAAGTCTTCTGTTCACCAACTCATCCTCCACACCTTGCCCTGCACTCCTGAGACCAGGGTGGTTTCCAGCTCATTTAGCAGTGGACAAGGAGCCCACTGGATCTATAGACTTGTGAAGGGATGGATCACACTTTCAATGGCAATTGTGCTGACATCTGGTGTGAGCAGAGTTTTATGCCTAATGAACAACAGGTAAATACTTCACACACTGGGCAACGTGAAGGACCACGGTTTGCAGCATCTGTGGGTTCCCATGATATAAATCTTCACATTTTTGCCAACTTTGATTACAATATAATTGCAGCTGGCTCGTAAAATTCCTGTGAATTTCCTAATCATCATTCACAGCCAGTAAAAATTAGATCAAGTACACAACTGTACCCCCGTTAAAAAGCCTCATTAGAGCACTGTATATAGCAAAATGTAACACGAGAGGACCTCACCCACTGTTGGATTTTACCTATGCTCTTCTCTATGACATTTGCCTCATGCTCTTCAAGGAGAACGTTAGCAAGCCCTTATTAAACCTAACAGAGTCACACAAACTTTGTTCACCTAACCAATCTTTCTACTTTATTTTTATCCAGCAGCGCTTGTGTTCAGAAAACTGACTTTCCCTTAACCTGAGTTTATATTTAATCAAGTCGTTTCTCCTCATTTTGTGCCAGGTATTGCCCATTAGCGAGTCATTTGTTGCAAGCACAGAGAAGCCCTCTGCTGGTCACTTTTGGAAGTCAACGTCTACAACGGGGTTCTGCACGTCCTGGCCCTGCCTGGCCAACCTGGGCCAAACTGCGCGCTCTGTCTTGAAATGCCACTAGGTATGAATGAATGAATGAATGAATGAATGAATGAATGAATGAATGAATGAATGAATGAATGACTTGGCGACTTCTAAGAGAGTTTGCTGTGAATACAGGAGACCAGTCAGCTCATAAATCAATGTTGTGTGAGTCCATAGATTAATTCTAATTCAGCCAAAGAAACTAATAACCATCAGCTTCATTTTAAAATTGACATTCTTAATTCTTCCAAGGGAGAATGGTTTGCTCGCTAGATACATGAAAAGGAATTACACTAAAAAGAAAATATGAGGTTTTGTAACTTATTTTCTAAATAGCAGCTAAGCCAGATGTTTGTGAGAATGATTTGAAAGGGTGAAAAAAAATCTTCCATGTCTCATTATTTCTTATCCTTTCTGTCTAATTCAACCATCATATTTTGCTATGGCTTCTTGCTTGTAGTATTTTGGCAACATGGAGTTTGTTTTTCTATCATTTTAAATAGGGAAATGCACTAAAGTTTATTCATTTTATATAGTTTTTAAGACCTAGGGAGAAAACTGAGCAAAATACATATTAACTTTACATCAGAAAAGAATCAACGTAAAAGCTATATTGCAATATGGCTTTTAGCCTGTTCTCTGCTATAATGTCATATAACAGAAAACAAGTTCCATTTATACAAGTATTTATTATAACTATGTCGTCAGCTAGTCGTAACTATAATTAAACTCACTGCTAAAAAGATGCATAGCTGTGGTTGGGTTTCTTATTCGGGTCATTAGAGAAAAGCGCTCCAATTTTCCTGTGTAGCTTAGTTAGAATTATCTTTGGTGATCTTTCCAAGTGCTTTAAATGTAAGGATCGTTCTGCATGGTTGGAGAACGTGACAGAAGTGTTCTCCGGCTACAAAAACATCAGAAATTAACTTTGGCCAGTTTAGAAACAAAGGGAACTTGCCAGAAAGTTACAGGGGAATTCCCCAGAACTGTGAGGACGATTAGACGGGTGTCTTAGATCCTAGGTTATCATCCGTCTCAGGTCAGACATTCCCATGGCTTCATTTTTCCTACAAACTGCTGAAGAGTTGAAATCCCCAAGGGATCAATTGGCCACATGCTTAATGTCTGGTTATACATAAGAAGTTTCCTGGAACACCTCAGCTTCCTTGGTTAGCTTTCCAAGACTCCATATCCTTAGAGGAACACAATACAAAACACCAAAACAACAACAACAATGACAAGAAAACAGTGACATTAGGAAGAGGCAAGAAAACCAAGAAAGATTCACCACACTGCTGCTTTTATTATGCTCTACACCATCACCTCCATCAAAGGAAGAGAAGCAGCCACCTCACTCGGTCTCAGTTTCTTTCATAAAATGAGACGGGTGTAATGGATGGCTTCAATGATTTAGATTTTGTGCTCACGAAGGTTACTGGGAGACCCTGAAATCACCTTTGAAAATGTCTCCAACTAGACAAGGGACCTGGCCTTATACCTACAGCCCCAGTTCCTAACACCCTTTCCTCTCAGTACACTGCAGTCCTTTGCAGACACCTCCCACTCCCCCAGCTCCTGGACCTGAAACCAAGAGGTTCTGGAATTCAGTGAACTCATGGAAAAACCTAAACACAAATATATACTTCGCTGCAGTGCTTACACGAATAAATTACATCACAAAATATAACAATTTTTCTCATTAAAAGGTAGGATGCACAGCAATAAATGCCACAATGAAGAATACAGTTCTTTACATTATTTTGTTGTTGTTTAAAATGAAAGTTTAAAAGTACTTTCACAAAAATATGAAAATTTATCCTCATAAAGCAAAGCCTGTTGCTCCATCTAGAGGACAGTTTGAGTTCTTCCATTTAAGGGGTTTAGGGGGCTTCTCAGAGATGTCTACAGCACACTAATTCTTGCTATAATCATACTAACGATTTTTAAGATCATATCTCATTTTTTTAAATATTGTGCATACGCCCATTTCACCTAAGACTTGAAAACTGTTGATTTTCTGAGGGCTGGTTTTATGTTTTTAGTCATAAAATATATACTCTGAACTTACTTCTTAGTTTTTAATGGGTTCAAAAATTAAATATGAGCAGCTGGAGATGTTGGAAAGCACTTGCCACAGAAACATGAGTCCCTGAGTTCAGATCCTCAACAACCATGTAAAAATTAGAGTGTGGAAGTGTATGCCTCGGGTCCCAGGCCAGGGAATTAGAGACAGGGGTACCTAGAATCTCAGTGGACAGCCAGACTACCGGAACTGCAATAGGCAGTTTTAATGAGAGCCTCTGTCTCACAGAATGAGATGGGAGAGGCAGCTGAGCTCCTATCATCGGCCTCTGGGCTCTGTGCACAGCACTATGATGTAGGAGGGTCATCTGTCTATGTGTTGCTTTCATTGGTTAATAAAG
>LOEQ01002228.1:0-14128 GCA_001685075.1 Bramus lutescens | reverse complement strand
TTCATGTACTGGCTGTGTGGGAGCCTAGTGTGTTTGGATGCTTACCTTCCTAGATCTCGATGGAGTGGGGAGTACCTTGGACTTCCCACAGGACAGGGAACCCTGACTGCTCTTTGGACTGGAAAGGGAGGGGGAGGGGACATGAGGAGTGGGAGGGAATTGGGAGGAGGGAGTAGGTGGAAATTTTTAATAATAATAATAATAATAAAAAATATCTAATCATTTTGCTTTATTATTAAGACTACTTTTTCAAATCTATTCAATTATTTTGAAATTTTTTGTTGAAAGTCATTTTATATAAATTTCTGAACTCTTAATTTTATTTTATCGGTTTTTAAAATTTATTTTTATGTTGCTGTCTTGATTGCTATAGCTTCATAGTCAATATTAAGACTAACAGCTAGATTCTATATGTTTTTCTCTGGTTTTCATGAGTCATTCTATATTTATGTGGGCTGCAGAAATAGAAGTCAAATTGTCAGGCTTATTGGGTAAGCTTTAATCCATTGGGCCTTTGCACTAGGCCCTTCAACAGAATACTTTTGTTTTTATTTTTGGAAATTATTAAGATACAGGACACTTTTAGTTATTTGTGTCTTTTTTTGGTCACGACAATATTAAGTCTACAGAGTCTGGTGCCTTGATGAGGCAGGGTAGGAAACTAATTCAGAATTCTGTCCTAACCAAGTTCATTTCCCTTTTGAGACACACATTTCATGACTACACGGCATGAAATGCTACCAGAGAGACTCACAGTAGCTGACAGACACAGGTTCCCCAGATCAAAATCTTGTGCAGGGAGCAGGTTTGTTTGGAAATCAAATAAATGCTATTTAAACTTGGAAACAGATACATCTGTAAAGGGCTCTAGAGAAATAAGGCAAGTATCTGCAATATGAGAATGTTTTCTTAATTCCCCCCGAATACATTTGATTAAAAATCAGCAAAATCATTTGAAAACCCATTCACTTGGGTTCTAGTAGTTCTTTTGTGAGAATCAGCATTTCACAGCCCAGTCTTAAGACAGTGCAGTCCTCCTGGCTGAGCCAGTGACACTGAAACCACAGAATTGAGTTTTACTGAAAGGGACCAATTCTTACGGGGAGTAGAAGGAAAGAATCAGTAAGATTAAACTTGTTCTAACATAAATGCACCTAACATGGGGATTTCAAACCAGTGACTATGTTTTAATTTTACTCTACTTGTTTAGTCTGACAATACCTTTAAAATATTTTTTGGCATATTAGATTTTTTAAAAATTATGCAAGTGAGACTTTTGCCTGAAGGTATCTCTGCGTCCTTTGTGTCTGGTGCCTTCAGAGGTCAGAGGAGGGTGTTTGGTCTCCTGGAATTAAAGTTAGAACAGTTATGAGCCACTGTGCGGGTTCTGGAAACTGAACCTGAGTCTTCTGCAAGAACCAGAAGTGCTCTCAATCTCTATCTATCTCTCTATTGCTCATTCTTATATTCATTTTTTATTGAAAGCTTTTACTCTCTCAGACTTCATTATTATTTTAGAACAAATACTGTCACAATGGAAGTTAGACAGTGCTCAAAACTTAAAGGAAAATTATAGATAGTAATGAAGAAAACAGTTTTAGGGTGAAGAGGGGTTTGAATACCTAAATGGATAGCAGAGTCCACCCTCACCAAACCAGTGAATGAACATTCATGACTGAGAAACATGACTAAGGGCCTGCTGTCAAAGACAACAGGCTGTTGAAGGTAGGCAGAGCACAACTCATGGATAAAAATCAAGAGATGATGAGCATTTTCTCTCTATTCATTAGGATCTGATTCCAAACTCATACACAAAATGGGTTAAGTGCGCAATGCTTGTGCAGAATGGTTGCTATGGACAAAAGAGCTATTACAGCGTTGTGATCACCTTATCATCATGATGACAAGGATGACATCATAATTGATATTCTTGCTTAATAAGCAGGAGACTACTCTGAATGACTTGGAGGCTAGAGGTAGACCCATGACTATTGCTGATTAATAAATTAATTCTATTCATTATCATTTGGAATTAATAGTTGATCTGATCCTAAAACACTGAAGGAGAAAAGAGAGAAAGGGTGTCCTCACTGGATCCTTAGAAAACACATTGTGCCATGTGGTGTGCACAGGGCTCTGTTTGGAGGGCCATTGTCATGAGTGTTTACATCACAAGCACGTTCCTCCAGCTCAGGCCCAAGTGTGTCTTTTTCCGTTTTGTCACTCACATGGTTTTGCTGCAGTGCTGTTGTGCATAAATGTGGCTGTTCTTTGGTTTTCCTATTGATTCTAGAGAGTCACAGACCATGCAGATGGTTCTAGATCACTTTATCTTTTCAGATATAGAGTGAAATAAAATTCTTAAATGTTGGAGCATTAAAGAGTAATCTTGCAATTTTAATTTGCTTTTCCATGTTTAAAAACAAAACACAAAAATGGTTACAGAAGTTCAATGGACACAAAAGACTAAAAGTTAGAAATAATTAACACAGAATGACAGAATGAGACTCTTGAATCTATGGAGAAAACAAATAGCACCAACACACACACACACAAAGGCACACACACACGCATCTTAATTGAACCCATTTCTTTTACTGTTCTTTATTTCAAGTATTTCTTAGCTACACTTCCTGGGAAAAAGTCCGAGTATGTTTCACAGTATTTTTAATAGGAGAAAAGGCTAATGTAATACAATATGAATCTATAAGTTGTAGTAAGTGGTGGAAGAGAGAGAGACAACATAAATCTGATAATGCCAATAATAAAAGACCTGTTACTAATTAAGAATATTTAGAAATGCTATTTGTTTCTTGATAAAGTTAATCAGGATATCCTAATGGAAGTAGCAAATTAGTTGTTTTCAGTCTTGAAATCTTGGAATTGTCTCTTTTTAACATTCTAAGAGAAGGTAGACTTTCAGGAAGAGATGGTTTCCTTGGGGAATTTCTAGTCCTTCCTTTTCCCCCCTTTAGTGAAATCCTGTCTTAAGGAGCAAAGTGAATCATTTTTGCTCCTCTTACATGAAAAATATGTTTTGAAAAAAATTTGTTTTTTGTTTGCTTGTGTGTGAGTGTGTGTGTGTGTGTGTGTGTGTGTGTGTGTGTGTGTGTGGTAGAGGAGCAGATCTCCTGGAGCTGGAACTTGAGTTACAGAAAGTTTTGAACTGCCTAGTGTGATTTCTGGGAACTGAACTTGGGTCTTCTAGAAGAGTAGCAAGTGCTCTTAATCACTCAGTCAGCTCCTTGGTCTTCCAAATATCTATTTTAAAGGCAAACTTAGAAGCAATATTTTTGTTGTTAAACTGTAGAATGAGAGATATGCTGCTTTCTTGTAACAACCCTCTCTGATGGCCACACAGTAAACTTCGGATCTGAGCTTCAGGAACCTCAGTGTGTATTCAAACCCAGCCATCTTATTGGAGCTCTGGCCTGGAACAAAAGATTCTTCACTGATGATGATCTCCCAGAGACTATCAGCTGTATTTTTTGTTTGTTTGTTTTTTATTTTTATCTTGCTGTATTGAAACATCATGACCAAGGTGATTTATAGGAGCAAGAATTAATTAAGAGTTTATGTGTACAGTTCCAGAGGGTTAGCGTTCATGATGGCAGAGCAAAGGCAACAGATGGGAGCCATGGATGCTGGAAGAGAAGGTGAGGGCTCACATCTTGACCTGCAAGCACAAAATAGAGAAAGTGAACCAGAAATATCACTGATCTTTAAACTCTCAAACCTCCACTGATGTACATACTCCCTTAAGGTAACACTATTCAAACATCCCCAAACAGTATCAGCAACTGGGTTGGGGACCAAGTGTTCAAATGCCGAGACTCTGTGGAACATTTATTATTCAAAAGACCATAATGCCAAGGAGAGATGCTTTGAAGTTCACCAATCCATAGGCTAAAATCATAACCATAGAGATTTCGTGAGGCCCAAAGTAGCTTTAAAATATCTATCTGTCTGTCTGTCTGTCTTTCTGTCTTTTTTTTAATTTAGATGGGGTTTCACCATGAAACTCTAGCTGGTCTTGAACTTGTTATGTAGACTAGATTGGCTTCAAACTCACAAAGATCCACCTGTCTCTGTCTTCACAGAGATGGCCAGGATTAAAGGCCTGTGCCATCAGGCCTGGCTGCTTGCTGAGATTTGGATTCACTGTATGTAATACGGGGTCCAGGAATCTGTTGACAGACTCAGTTTGATTCTAGTGCAGATATTCTAAAGACCAGGTTTTGGTTTAGCAAGGATGTGCCTGTTGTAATTATGCACTGGAACCTCACCAAATCATCATAAGCATAGTTCCTGTGCATCTGCAGAGCCTTAAAAGTCTTTCTATCTGATATGGAAACTGTTCTACAGGTTTGTAACAGAACTACCATCATGGGACAGTGAGAGGGCTGCTGGGCAAGAGAGTTGGAGGCGTAAGTGTGGCAACCTGAGCTTGAGCCCTGGTACCCTTGTGAAGGTGGAAGGAGAGAACCAACTCTACAAAGCTATCCTCTGACCTTCACATGGGCCATGGTATGTGCCATCTCCCTACCTACAATGCAATAAAAAAAGAACCGCCATGTCATGAACATAGTGAAAGCATTGCAAATGAGGGTGCACACAGTCTCAGGAGTTACAGATAGTTGTGAACTTCCCAATGTGGATGCTGAGAAGAGAACTCAGGTCCCATGCAATAGCAGTATGTTCCCTTGATGGTTCAGATATCTCTCCAGTTACTTCCTTTCCTGTTTATATTTCTTTGACTTCTTTTGTCTTATTGCTTTAGCTAAGACTCTAAGGACAATACTGAATAAGAGTGGAGAAAGTAGATACTCTTTTCTCATTCCTGATTTGAGGTGAAACATTTAGACGTTCACTCCATTTAGTATGAAGTTGGCCGTAGGTTTGTTGTATGTAGGCTGTATTATGTTGAGGTATGTTTCTTTTCTTCCAGAGTTTTTATGATGGAGGGGTGTTAGATTTTGTTAAGATGATCTTTCTGTAATATTCAAAAACTAAGCAGGTGGATCTATTTTAAACTTATGCATTAGGAACTTGGAGAATCTAAGCACAGTCCATAAACTCTTGAATTAAGAGGGCAGAATTATTAGAGCTATGAAAGAGCTTTTTGGGAGTACTTACTAGCAGGTTTTACTGTCTGGAATAAAATTATAATGATCTGTAAAAATGTTTCTAAAAGCTTTACATACTTAGTAAGTAGAAAATCCTGTCAATAGTGACAGAAAATCTATTATGAAGAGTAGCTTAAATTTATTACTAGGAAGATTCTGAAAAACCCTTGCTTAAATATCTGCTTTTGGTGTCCATCTAAATACTTTAGATTATATAAAATTCAAAATAATGATTTCCATATCTTCTTTTCTCATCCTTTCTAACATTATCAATGGAGAGAAGTGCTCAATGATTATGTCATTGCTTATTGCATAAAATCAATTGAAAGTTGACACTTTAATCAAATTGCTACTTATGAAATCAGTATTTGCTATTATTAAGATATGAACTGATAGCTGGGCAGTGGTGGTGCAAGCCTTTAATCCCAGCATACAGGAGGCAGAGGCAGGTGGATCTCTGTGAGTTTGAGGCCAGCCTGGTCTACAAGAGCTAGTGCCGGGACAGCTAGGATTCTAGGACTGCTACACAGAGAAACCCTGTCTCAAAAAACCAAACAACAACAACAACAACAAACCAAAAAAAGGCTTCGTCTTCAGTTGATGGTGCTGTTGGCGCATGATTGAGTCATGAAGGTTAATTCCATCTATAGACTCATCTGCTGATAAGTTCATACTATAAGGAGGTATGGCCTATGAGGTCTAATTGGAAGAAGGAGAGGCACGTCTTTGCAGAGTTATCTTATTATAGATCCTCCTCTCTCCCTCCCTTCCTCCTCTCCCCCCTCTTTCCCTTCCTCCCTCCTTCCTGACTGCCATGGAGTAAGCAGTTTTCTTCACCATGCCTTTATTACCCTACTCTTTTTTTCTGGCCAAGCCCAAAAGTGATGAAAACATGCAACTGTGATCTGAGACTTCTGAAACTGTGAACTGAATTCTTTCTTTTTTAGAGTATATTTCCTCCGATGTTCTGTCATAGATCAAAATAAATTGACTAATACTTTTCTTATACAAATTTTTATAAAAATATAATTTAAGATATGAAGAACCTATATGATTAAAATGTCTAAAATGTTAATAATGAGGATTTTATGTAATTAATATGTAATAGACATTAATATTTAATATAATATTTTAGTAATTTAGAAAACTTGCTATATCTGCATATATATATTCATATATAACATTGGATATAGTTTCTTGAAGTTAATCAGCTTCAAATAAAAATAAAAATGTTAATACTTAAATGAACCTAAAATTAATTTGAGAGCTAGAGAGATGGCTCAGAGGATAAAGGCACTTGCCAGCAAGCCTGATGGATCCACATGGTTGTCTTTTGACATTACACGTGTACTGTGGCATGGGTGAGCTCACATGTTCATGTGTGCGCACACACACACAACTAAATTATCAAAATTACTTGTAAGTGAAAATTTTAACATCCTTATTCTATTTTTTTTGTAAGAAAAAGATTAACCTATGTGGATTTCCTCACTAAGATTCATGCCTTGTTTAAAGTTTACTGGACAAAAACAAACAAACAAACAGATAAATAAATGAATAAATAAATAAATAAATGATGGAGGCAATTGGAAAGGAAAAGACTTGGCAAATCAATGAATATTGCCTTCTTGGAGAAAGTACAAGCTCTGAAAGAGAGTTTTGTGTATTATATACATGTAATTTAAAGTTGGTACAATAAAAGTTAATTATTCTGTTAAAATATTGAAATAGCTCACTTCATTACTATTTGTTTAAGATACTTTAATAAAGGAAATTATTGGTCAATTTATATGTATGTATAATGACTTATGCTAAAATCAACATATACAAATAAAATGACCAATGATCTAAGAAAATATTGTAAAAATATATCTGAGGGTCAAGCTTAAGCATAATTATATAATAAGTGAGGCATATTGTTAATGGGAACTCATTAACATTTTCAATAAACCTCATACATGATAGATCTAAGTAATTTTAAATATTATTTAAAATAACTGTTCATTAAATGGTTTCATGAGGTGGAGTTTTCCACTTGCCACACCATTTGGAAACACAAGTTCCAGATTTGGGACATTTTGCACTTAGGTGTTCAGATGAGGGATTCTGGGTAACAGTACAAACTATATTCAGGAATGCCCTAAGCTCCATCAATATAAAACTGGCAAAAAAGAAGTGTTTCTAAACATTTGGGATAGTGTTTGTATCTGATATCATAAACCCATGTTATACTGTGGGTGATTGTTTTTATGAGACAAATTATACAAATGATTGCATGTGCATTAAACATGTACAAAAAGTCTCAAAGTATTTCTCTTTCAGTAGAAGACTATGGGTATATCTGTTTCCTTACTGTGAGTTTAAATAATATTTAGTTCAGGCAGTGGTGGCTCACACCTTTAATCCCAGCACTCAGGAGGCAGAGTCAGGTAAATCTCTATGAATGAGAGGCCAGCCTGGTTTATGGAGTGAGTTCTAGACCAGCTAAAGTTACACAAAGAAACCCTGTATTGAAAAACAAAACAAAATTTACCATTCAGCTAAGTTTTAAATAACCATGTAAAGGTTGAATTTCTACATTTATAAAGTGATCTTGACTTCATTGTAATTAGCTTTGTGAAAACATAGGGGTAGTAAAACATTTCATGGAAAGTATCTCCAGCTCTTAAAGATTTATCTAGTCCCATCACAAATGACACATTAATTATAGATTATAGATGATATCCATGTGTAGAAGGGCATTTGTTCCTCATGAAATTGTTGAGGGAAACTGAAATGCACAGAAAATGTACTCTAGGTTTTGACAGCATAGATATTTTTATGCTGGCTGTGTACACACACACACACACACACACACACACACATACACACACACACAATCTATGTGTTTTGGCTTCCAAAACACGTTCTATAAGAGGAGAAAATATATTAGGGTTTGTACGTGTTATTTATAGAAACAGAAGAATGGCTTGGGGAAGATTCATGTTCGTTATGACCTTTTTATGTTTATTATCTGCCTAAGCTTGACCTGAACAAGGATATCACCATTGGTCATGTTAACATGGACAATGTCTTGAGTTTCCTTTTGGGGGGACTTCTGCCAGGTTCCTAGCCATGGCAGGCTTGAACATTCCAGGGTAGGGGCATGGAGATTAGAAAAGTTAGGTAGGAAGAACAGCAATAAGAAAGAATCACAGAGACATAGGATAGTATTGGGAGGGCCACTCAGTGCCTCCTGCATACTGAGTTCTGACTTTTATACCCCAATACCAAAGAGAGGGAAGAAGACAAAAGATTGCTTTAACATGATTCAAAGGAAAAGCAGAACAGTTTCTCGCTTCAATACTTTAAGACCAAGCGTAAACGGAGACTGCTTTTTCGTTTCCTGACTGCCCAGACCTGAATGATCACACAAAACTATATTAATTATAATACTGTTAAATTATTTCAGCTATATTTCTATCTAGCTCTTATATCTTAAATTAACTCATTTTTATTAATTTATGTATCACTACGAGCCTGTGACCTACTGGTAAGGTTACAGCTTCTTTCTCCTTCAGCAGCTACATAGTGTCTCCCTGACTCTCCTTTCTTTCTCCCTGCAATCAATTTAGTCACCCCCAACCCCCCCTCATTGTAGGAGGCTGCTTGTTTGTCCTGGCTGCCCAGACTAAAATAACCACACAGAAACTGTATTAATTAAATCACTGCTTGGCCTATTAGCTCTAACTTCTTATTGGCTAACTTTTACATCTTAATTTAACGCATTTCCATTATTTTATATTTTACCACAAGGCTCATAGCCTACTGGCAAGGTTCCACTGTGTCTGTCTCTTGCGACTCCATGACTTCTTTAAACTCTGCCTTCCTTCTCCCAGCATTCAGTTTAGTTTTCCCTGCCTACCTCTATCTTTTTTACCCCATCACTGGCCAAGACAGTTTCTTTATTAACCAATGGTATTCACAGAACACAGAGGGGATTCCCACATCAATCAAGCCATTATTAATTCAGGAGAAAAGCATTTTGTTGTTTAGGAGGTGAACCCACCCTAGACCAAGTATCCTGAAGGCAGCCACTCCCTAGATCAAGCCTCTGATTTCAAAAGAAGGAACAGAAGAATGCTTGAATTCTCTGACCTTTGGTCAGGGTGGAGTGGATCTACCTGTGCGGGCCATCTTAATGTTCAAAACACCAAGTAACTACACCCTAGGTCAGAGTGTGTAGCTAGTTGTTGCCAACAACTTTGGGTAAGTTAAAACTCTCTGACCTTCAGACAAGGCTCACATTTGACCACCACAGAGCAGAGACAAAAACTCACAAACCTTTTGCTGTAGACAGCTGAGGAATGCTGAGAGAGGGAGAAATAGTTTTTCCCAGGAAAAGGGCAGCAGTGGATTAGCCAACGCCAAGTGGTCAGTTTTGAAAATAGGCACACAAGTAACAGTGTATGGGCTGAGCAGGCTTTGTGTATCAGCAATTAAAAAATGTCCATGAGTTTGAAGGAGAGCAAGGGAGATACATGGGAGGTTTTGGAGGGAGAAAAGGGAAGGGAGAAAGTCTAATGATTAATGGAACGTTGTTGGAAGTCAAAAACTATCACTTTTTCTTATGTTTTTCATTTGTCACATGACATTGATAAAGGTTCCTTTTCTTGTCATAAGGATTATTAATTAAATATACAGAGAATATTTCCTTTTTAGTGTAGAAACTTCATAAATGAATGAACACCGTAAAATTGCTCTAAGAACCATTTTCATTATTGTCTACTTTATGAGTCTTTTCTGTTGCTGAATACAAAGTAAGGAAATTATTTTTAGATTGCCATCATCATTCATATTTAAATAAAGCCCCCACATGGCAGAAGGCTATTTTATTTTTTAAAGTAATAAAAGACTATTGCAGGTGGGGGTAAGAGCAGTAATAGAGAACTTTTAAAATTTTATTGAAAGGTTTGTACTTTAATAGACAGATTTTGTAGATCTGTAAACATTTCTTTTTGAAGCATGGACTATATAACCGCAACATCCAAAGTGTTATCCTGGAGCCACTAGGGCTGGAATGCAGTTGGAAGGAAAACATGAAGAGGCCACATCTATCTCCAAAGCTCTGATTTCAGACATTTTGTGTTTTGAAATTCTATATGAGATTTGACTTGGAAATATATTATGTTACAAAAACAACATGGAAAGATTTAAGTTTGTTTTATTCCCACCGTGTACAAATGAATAAATTGAGATTTTGAGTAGATGTCTGTCTTACCCAGCCTTCTTGCTGCTCTGGCAAAATGCCAGAGAGAATCAATTTAAGGGATGAAAACTGGTTTAGCTTCTAACTTCTGAAGTTCCAGTAGATGGTCACTTGTCTTCCTTTCTCTAGGCTTTTATGAGGAGGAATTTCATGGTAGGAGTGTGTGTTGGCTTAGAGCTGCCTATTATGTGATGTCTAAGTGATAAAAAGGGAGAAAGAAGGATCCAGAGTCTCAGTACACCTTTCAAGGACACCTCGCTCGTTGTGAGGGCTGCCGTCCAAGTTTATTCTACAAGGGTCATACCATATCAGAAGAAATAAGAGATTGTGACTGTACTATATTTACATATGGGCATATATTTTCCAGATTTAATTTAATTATTTCTTTGTCATTAGACATTCATTCCTGGATCTTTGTGATTTTAATTATTAAAATTAATACTTTAAAACATGGACAATTTCTTGTATCTCTAACAATTTCCATAGGAAAGATTCCTGTTAATTCTACCATTTATGTGAATCTTCATGAATTTAAAATAATCCTTGCATTGCCAGATTTCACTGATATACTGATCAATGTTAGTGCACTTGCCCAGCATACATGAAGCTCTTGGTTCAATTTTCAGGACTGAGAAAAATAGAACAAAAAAATAAGTGCTGGCTGTGTTAGTTCTGAGATGCCAGACACTACAACTCAGAAAGAGGTAATTAGAGTTTAAGAGTTAAGAAAGGACACCACCCTGAGTCGGTCAACTGAATATTGCTCTAAGTTTTAATACTACTCACTTTGTAGCATGAATTTAATTGTTCTTCATAATAAAAACCTGCAGTCAGAAATTGAGGTAAATGCTGAAAGATCAGAGAAGCCAAGCACCCAGCTACTAGTTCTTACCTCTATGAAATCTTTAGACCAAATCAGGTCTCCTGTCTCTACAAGTCCTCAGACTGAATGCCTTGAGCCCCACCCCACCCCCGCTTTATATTCTTGTCTCCACCCAGCCATGTCACTCCCATCTCCACCTTCCTAGTGCTGGGATTAAATGCATGTGACTCCCAAGTGCCATCACCACTTGACTCTGTTTCTCTTTTACCCTGGATTAATCTTGTGTAGTCCAGGGTGGTCTTGAGTTCACAGAGATCCACCTGCCTCTGCCTACCGATTGCTGGGATGAAAAGTGTGCACCACCACTGCCTGGTCTCTATGGTTAACTAATTGCTTAGCTCCACACTATGATCTTCAGGCAAGTTTCATTTGCTAAAGCACAGTAAAATATCGCCACATTACTTCTTGTGCAGCTTGGCAAAATATTAAGGCTTTTGTAACTCAGTTACTTTCTCTGTGAAAACTGAATAGAAATATATTATAATAAATTAAATGAGGTAACATGCACAAGGTTAAAAATTTTTGTCACTTCATAAATTCTTTTTAAATTGGTAATCATTACTAACAGGTAAGGACTTAATAATATACATTTGCCAAAAATGCAGACATCTACACAATTAAACACCACAATTTTAGTGGAGGAGGTTTTGAAATTATTATTTTTTTATTTATTTTTGAAAGGGAAAGAAAGATACACTCTACTACTCTCTTTTCTTATTCTGGCTTTTCCTTAGGATCTAGGAACTCAATAATACAAAATCTGGTAGACCAAAGGAAAGCATAAATAAATACATAATATGTTTGCATTTATTCCATTGATTCTAGAATCTTCACAAGTCCAAAGAAATGACCCACCTTTATGCTTTAACACTTTTTAGACAAAGAACATGATCAAATGAATATCATGATCAAACGAATATGGCAGGTAGGAATATTTGAGATGACATAGCCTTAATTCCTTCACCTTTTACACACCTTTCACCCTTTTAAACTAACACTTGTGAAGTACATGAACAAAAGCAGAACAATGGAAAAGGAATAAGTATCTCCAGAGCTTTGTCAAAAATGATAGGAATTAATTGTTATGGAGATGCTTTTATTTGACCTTAATATGAAGGGAACTTAGACTTGATCTCATTACTCATATGATACTTTTATTTTGTAAGATATTTATAAAATCAATAGTGAAACCTTATATAAATACATTTCATGAATTTGTTCTTATAAGTTACCACTAGGTAGCAAAACTTCACAAGTTTTATTCCCTGGGTAAAAAATTTTACCCAGTGTAGTTTTTCAGAAATGCCTCTGTGTTTCATGGGGCTTATGTACCCTCTAATTTCTAAGTCTTATAGATGGAAATGGCCAACTCTCACCCTAAAACATCCAGAAGTCTGCACTATAAGAAACCTAGTGTTTATTTTCTACAGCCTCCATTTATCAGTAGAGCAAAATCCAGCAATGATTGGATTCACTACTCTGCTGTGAGTACAAATCCACCTCTAATGACCAGGGGTACTACAGTGCAGAAAAATTTCAAAAACTATTCATGCAATTTTTAAAAATTTATTGGCAATATGTTCTTAAAAACCTCAGTGTGACTTGGACTTTTCCATGGAATCTTAAAATAATATTTTGGAGAAAATTCATTAAAACGCTCTCTAAGCCAAAATCATCTGAAGATTAATTAGTTTTATGCTCAGATACACCTTGTGAATGTGGTATCCAGGTGGTGAAAGACTGGTTGGCAATGGGTTCATCTGCACAACTCTTTCTCGGTGCTATTTTAAGATCGCTATGCAATGTAGTTGGCCACACAGAGGAACAGCTGACGCCATGTCTGATACCAGGGTCAAGTTTTTCCTGAGTCAGAAGTCACTCGCAGTGACTTCAGATTTCTTATAAACATGCTTTTAACATACTGCATCTTCTGGTAATTGAAAATTAGTAGAATGTGAACAAAATATACTGAACATGAGTCACTCAGCTTCTTTGGTGATTTTGTCAGCATAGGCTTTAGTAGATCTATCTTCCCAGAAATTTTGTTTTATTTTATTTTATTTAAGCTGTTTTCACAAAAATATTTTGCATTTATTGTTTTGAGGTATTACAGTCACACAATTGTGTATGGACATATAAAAGTGGAAATGATACTGTCTAGGAGATCTAAGGGGGATATGGGGGAAGAGAGATACACAAAAGGGCAGGGAGGAATGCTCTCTGTATTTTTAACTTAAAATGTAATGTTCTTAATGTAATTTTTAACTTAAAAATTAACAAAATATTCAAAAGAAAAATTCTACCATCTCTTTTTCATTGAATTCAATACATTTTCATTTTCAAGAAATGTTACATTAAAATTACAAAGAGTGTTAAAGTATCACACAATCATTAAGTTTATGTACCAAATTCTAGAACTGTGCCCAGGGAAATGAAATAAATATTCAAACTATAATTATTAAGTGCATGCAACAATGAAGAGAATGGATGTGGCTGTGTTGTTAATAATGCATGCATGTGATAGTTTAGTAGTTATGTTCATGTTTTGTTTATTAAAAATTTTCAGCTCTTCACCTCCTCCCATTTCCCTCCCTCTCCCCCAAATCCCACTCCCCCTCCCTCTCCAGTCCACAGAGCAGTCAGGGTTCCCTGCTTGTGGGAAGTCCAGGGTCCTCCCATCTCCATCCAGGTCTGGGAAGGTGAGCATCCAAACAGACTAGGCTCGCACAAAGCCCCGTCCATACAGTGGAATCAAAACTCAGTGCCATTGTCCTTGGCTTCTCAGTCAGCCCTCATTGTTAGCCACATTGAGAGTCTGGTTTGATCACAGGCTCTATCAGTCCCAGTCCAGCTGGCCTTGGTGAGCTCCCA
>LOEQ01002227.1:280227-294880 GCA_001685075.1 Bramus lutescens | reverse complement strand
AAAGAAACACACAGAGGCCTACATTAATTATAAACTGGTTGACCTATTAGCTCAGGCTTCTTATTAACTCTTACATGATTCTTGTCTGTGTTAGCCACGTGGCTTGGTACCTTTTATCATTGAGGCATTCTCATCTTGCTTCTTCTGTGTCTGGGTGATGACTGCAAACTGACCCTTTCCTCTTCCTAGAATTCTCCTGCTCTTAGCATTCCACCTATACTTCCTGCCTGGCTGCTGGCCAATCAGCATTTTATTAAAGCAATACAAGTGACAAGTCTTTACAAGATATAAGATCATTGTGCCACAGTACTCTGCCCCTCCCCTTTTTTCAAAACAATAATTCTAAATTTACTCTCCTTTGTTTAGCTTTCTTCCTGACCATTATCCATAACAACTTGTAACTAACACTCTAAACACAGAAAAGCATTCATAATCCATTTTTTTGAGAATGTGGGCATAGTTTTTCAGGCTACTTCTTGCTGATTGGGGGCATTTATAATCTTACAGGGACCTAAAGGAAATTGTGAATTATGGTCAAGTCCTGAGTGGAATATTCTGTGATGCTTGATCATCTCAACCAGTAGTCTTGAGGCTGTTCTGAATGTAGAACTCAGACATTTGGGCCATTCACTCCTACTGGAGATTTCTCAGGGGGTCTTCATTGATCAAACCTGATTTTTCTTAACCCAGAATGAATCCCCAGCCTCTTATTTCCAATGGAAACAAAAGCAAAATCTCTTCTCCAAAGTAACATATCTTTTGACTTCAATTTTTAAGTCAAAGCATTTTCATAATATATATGTTGGATTAATCCAACAGCATTTATAAACAAATGTCTTTTCACTGCTGTTGCTCCTTCCTCAACTGTCGAACAATTCAAAGACAACACAATAACATACAGTATCCAGACTCTCTGTGTATTTTCCATCTTTATGTGGCTTTGTTTTCAATTCTATTTCTTTTATTTTTGTGTTTATTTTGTTGTTGTTGTTTTTGTTTGTTTTATTTTGTTTTGCTTGTTTGTTTGTTTTTGAGAAAGGGTTTCTCTGTGTATCTTTGCTTGTCCTGGAACTCACACTGTAGATCAAGATGTCCTTGAACTCAGAGATCACCTGCTTCTACTTCCCAAGTGCTTGGATTAAAGGTGTGTGCCACCACACCCAACTACTCTCCCTTTTTTCTTTTTCTTAAAGGACTTTATCTGTTTTCTTTTCTCTCCCATGCCTACATATATTTTTAACACACTCTAAACCACTTAGATGATTTTTTTAATCTAAACCTACTTTTACTGTATATCCCTCATTCTCTGACCACATGACTCTTTAATTTGCTAAGTGATATGGCTAGGATTAAAGCCTTGGCTTTGACACCTGGATCCACCCTATTCCTTAGCTTTCTGAGAGTCTAGCCTCATGGCAGAGGTACCGGCAAGAACCATGTTTATTGCCACAATTCTATGGAGTTTCAAGGTTCCTGCTACCACCAAGAAGCATGTTGTTGGCTATTCATAAACATCATTTAAGTGTTTGGTGGTGGGGCCTCTTAAAAGAGCTGCAAGTTTTTTTTGCAGCTAAAACTGAGTCAGGAAACCTCTCTTAAATGAGATGCACTTGCCTTTAGCAAACAGAGCCCACATGAGAAATGCTGCTACCAAGAAGCCATGCTTAACTCTGTTCTTTGGCATCTAGAATTCCTTCCCAAGCTCTCTCAGGTTTTATGTGGATGCAGTTGTTCATGTTGGCACCATTTGTTGAGTTTCTGTCCTACCAGATCCAGCAACTATTCATTCCCAAAGAAACACGCAGAGGCTTACATTAATTTTAAACTGGTTGGCCTATTAGCTCAGACTTTTAACTCTTGCATCTTACCCCATAATTCTTGTCTGTGTTAGCCACGTGGTTTGGTACCTTCTATCAGTGAGGCATTCTCATCTTACTTCCTCTGCATCTGGGTGGTGACTGCAGACTGAGTCTTTCCTCTTCCCAGAATTTTCCTATTCTTGTTGCCCTGCCTGTACTTCCTGCCTGGCTACTGGCCAATCAACATTTTATTAAAGCAATACAAGTGACAAATCTTTACAAGGTCTAAGATCATTGTCCCACAGCACTTGTCACCTCAGTTATCTGTCTTTCTTGGTCAGGTTCACTTAGAATTTGGTTGGTAGACATGTTGAAGACAGGAAGCATTTTAGCTTCCCCTAAAGCAATGATCTCATAACATATACAGACCAAAGGAAAGATGCATCTGGGAATCCACCAGAAACATATGTTCTAGCCCCTCTTCGAGACATGCCAAATCAGGATCTCGGAGTGAGAGCTCTAACTCTCCAATATGGCCGTGTATTTTTCTTAAGATCCGGAGATAGGGAACTAAGAATGTAACAGTTGATAAAATTCTTACATAGCATGCACAAAGCTCTAGGTTCAGCCCCCAATACTACATAAAACAAATGTGGTGGTGCCTGTAATGTCGAGGCAGGAATATTAGAAATTCAACATCACTCATCCTCAGCTACATTGAAAGTTCAAGGCCAGTCTGAGCTGCACAAAGCCTGTGTACTTGACTTCACGACCACTGGAGTTGATGAGTGCATTGACCAAGTGCCTGGACACTGATCTTTTTCAAGAATCCTTAGTGAAGTGGCAAGGAACAAAA
This sequence comes from Bramus lutescens, assembly GCA_001685075.1. Classification (NCBI taxonomy): domain Eukaryota; kingdom Metazoa; phylum Chordata; class Mammalia; order Rodentia; family Cricetidae; genus Bramus; species Bramus lutescens. Next base: position 292,225 of record LOEQ01002227.1, on the reverse strand, counting down.
TTGGAAAACCTCTGGACTGGAACATAAAAGGCTCTAAACTTAGATGCCTCCCCAGTGCAGGGCCCTGTGGCAATGGTGTTTCATCCCAACTATACCTGAAAGTCCATTTCTCTCTGGCAGCCAGTATACAACAAAATCAGTTGCTTTGAACAGGGGATTCCTGTTGTAGGCGTTTCTTCTGTTCATGTGTTGCTTTCATTGGTTAATGAATAAAGTAACTGCCTTGGCCTAGTTGATAAGGCAGAACTTAGGTAGGCAGAGAAGACAGAACTGAATGCTGGGAGGAAGAAGATCAGAGTCAGAGAAGCCATGGATCCTCTGCCAGAGATGGACGCCAGTTAGAATCTCTGGTAAGCCACAGCCATATGGTGATACACAGATTAATGGAGATGGGTTAAACTAATATGTAAGAGTGAGCCAATAAAAAGTTAGAGCTAATGGCCAAGCAGTGTTTTTATTAATACAGTTTCTGTGTGGTTATTTCGGTGTAAGCTAGCTGGGCAGCTGGGACAAACAAGCGCACACACACACACACACACACACACACACACCGCTCCTCATGTAACAGATTCCAAATGCTTTCATTCATTGGTTTTCCCTTCTAGTATCACTTCTCTGGCAAGATTGAGAATGGAGCCGGCTATGCCTGTTTCCCCCCCTGGGTTGACTACCCAGCAATCTCTAAGACGAGACCATGGGGTTATGTCCCTGTCTTTGATCCTTGAGTCCCAGAGAGCAGGAGATCCCTGTAGGTGGCAGCATTGGAACCTCGCCCTTCTGGGCAAACCCTTTCCTTCTCCTGTGACACCACACTTCTGTGCTGTAGAACTGAATGACTCCTACACTCCTTCAGGGCTCACTGCTTCTATTCAGAGAGGACCCTAGGGCAATTTCATGAAAACTTAAAAATATCCAAATTTACATTTAGCATTAGCCAATTTCATTACAATTAGCCCCGGTGCATGTAAATGACCTAGAGAGCACCAAGGCCCACCTTCAATTCCTACAGTGAACATGCAAATTTTTCCACAAGAGCTCAGGTCTCACTCTCTCTGGGCAGTCCTTCCTAGTATCACACAAAATAAGCAGGACTTCCACTCAGTGTCCCCCTACCTCTGCGGGCCATTCCTCCCTTTGTATTAACAATCTGCTACCCAAATTCCTTGGTCGTGTTCATTGTTTTCATTCCATCCCTCTTGGTTCTGTTTGAGATAGGGTCTCAATTACTCCAGACTGGCCTTGAGTTTACTACAAAGCTAAGGATGAGTTGCTGAGCTTCCTTCCTCCAGTTCCCAAGTACCAAGAGCATAGGCAAACTGCAGCACATGCTTGATGAGGAGCTATGGCTGGAACCCAGGGCTTTACACATACTGGGCAAGCACTCTACCAGCAGAAGGACACCCCAGCCCTTTCTCTGGGGTTTGATTTCTCTCTTTCTGGTGAGGGAGGGCAGGACTGCAAAACTAACTCTGATTCCAGTGACTGCCAGTGTTCTCAAGTAAGCAAGACCGTTGCCCCTACCCCAGGACCTGCATGCTTTTCTCTTTTGAGAAGCTACCTCTGCCCAATCAAATGGGTCTATTGCACATGAAAGCTTGAACCTGGAGGCAAAGCAAGTGTTCCTTCCAAGAGGGTCCCAGAAGCCCCATTGATGAGTTTCTCCCACAGAGCTATGTTCTGGTTACAGGTACCTCTGTTCTTAAAGATCAACTCCAAAGCAGAGAGCACACATGCCACAACCATGGAGATCACTTCCTGTGACCACACCAGCCATAGATGTCAGGCAGAGCGGCATGACTCTCTGAAGGATCCCTACCCTTACTGTGTGCACTGGAAACTGGGAATGGAAGCCAGCAGAACTAGGGGCAGCCCCGTGCCTGAAACCACACCCCAAATGGGCTGGTATCTAAAAGGCTATTGGCTGAAGGGGTTTCCACAGCACCCCAGCCTTTCTGTACACAGCACAGCTCACTCCAGGTCCACAGAGAGCATAGTGGCCAGCGTTCTCTCTTATTCCAAGTTGCTGGTTGGGAACATGGCACACAGCTCAAGTCAGAGACTGATTTTGTGTTTCTCTGCGGCAGCTCTCTTATGGTCATCTCAGACTCAGGGACAAACATGAACATAAAGACCCTTACACTAGAAGACACATCAGGTATCATCAGCCACTTTAGCAGGCAGAATCAGACTTTGCATTACACAACAAATAACAACAGAATACTAGTGCCAACCTTGCCATCCAGCCATATTTTATCAGCTAGCAACAGCGACCAAAGGAGCTCGCAGGACTTTGCCCTCGCGCCTTTCAGTCCCTCTCTCCATGATGGAAACAGTCAAGGGTATATTATGCAACAAAACCTGCCTGATTTTCAGTAGATAGGGACATGGGAAACACAGACACCAACGGAGGACCTGGGAATGCTGGGAAGGTGGTCATTGTGTGACCATTTATAGACTTTGTGACAGACCCAGTGCTCTCTCAAGACCCAGGGAAGAAAAGAAAAGCAGTCTAGTCCCTGAGTGCTGAGCCTTCACCAGGGCATCCACCTACTTCTCTGATTCTTGGGATTCTTCAGGGCTTAGTCACCCACCTACAGGATGTGGATTACACTGGGCACTGGATGTGGAGGATGCTTGTTTCCCAGGGTAACCACAACTAACTCCACAACCATATCAAGCAAGGCCATGAAAGCTTTCTTGTCTCAAGTTCCAAAGCTCAGTACCCCTAAACCAAGTTATCAACGGGACTGGAAGGCCATCCAAAGGACAAGAGGACATCAACATGACTGGGAGGACATCCATAAGACTGGGAGGACTTCAACAAGACGGTGCTCTTTCTAACAGTTTAAGAGATGAACTTTCGCACCTCTTCCTGTCCCTGGTAGTACCGAGCATCCCTTGGCTTCTCGCTCTGTCTCTCTAGTTCCTACCTATTTCCCCCTGGCCTTTTCTTTTGTATCTTTGTGTCATCATTATCCGTCCTCTAGAAAGACATTCTCTTTGGACTTAGTGTTCACTTGATGTCATTGCTACGACAAAGCCTATCTCAGAATAAGGCTTCCATTCTGAGGTTCTAAGCTACGGATTTGGGTTGATGATGTAGGGCAGATAGCTAGGTAAACACTTGCAGGAGGCAAGAACGTGTTATATGGATCTACCCTTTTGCAGTTAGGCACATCCAGGGAGGAGTAGTTAAACATGAGGTAACCAGGGAAAACACTGCATCTGGGAAGCTGCATCTTCTGATAGTTAAAAATGGCCCTTTGTAGCTCAATATTTATAAGGGTGGAGTTGGATTCTTTCCCCATATAGAAATTAAAGCATAAAGGCAATTTCCCTCGACCATATATAGCCACTAATGAATATTCTGATGGGAAAGGCAGGAGATACGGCGTGGGCCTCTGGGACCTGAAGTGTATCCAGGAAAGTAGGAGGAAAGAGAGATAGAACCCAAGGAGAAAGGACCATAAAAAAATAGGGAAAGCAATGGGATTTGTGGTGCTGGGAACTGAACCCAAAGTCTCCCCAGGCTAGGCAAGTGTTCCACCACTGAGCTACATTCCCAGCTCTCTTCTGATCTTCTACCTTGAGACTGGATTCCATTAAATCATCCACTTCATTTGGAAACCAAGACTGCCTGAGAAGCTGTTTCTCTTGCCTCAGCCTCGTAAGTAGCTTGGATTGTAATCTTGCACCACCAGGTCCAATTTTAAAAACCACAACTCAGAACCCTTCGGAGAAGTCCACTTCAATCTCTCTGGAAGGTGACGTTGCTTTGTGACATTGTCACCGTCCGACATTTGTCTCCTTTAAGAAGACAAGAACTGATAAGAAAGCTACTCAGCAACAAGAAGACACCACCCAGCCCAGATTATCCCATTAACTGATAAAAATGCCCCCCCAGAAACATTCAGCCAAGTACCAATGCGTCATTGAACAGTTGGGTTCCAGAGCCCACCCAAGTTGACTGGTAAAGCTGGCCTTCCCAGAAGCAAATTTGTGCTGTGGAATAGTGGCATTCATTCCATCCCAGAATCCTTATCTTTCACATTAATCATAATTTCATGTTTCTTCCCAAACAGTTAGCCACAAGAAGACATATACCCCAACCAATTACTAAGAGAAGGGTATGGGCTGTCATAATTGTGAGATGATAAATTGCCTAAGAATTTTTCTAAATGAAGATGGAGATGGAGGTTGGCTCTACCCAAAAAGTCAAAGGCATCCTGAAGAACAAGTCAAATTCTCTGCTTCCTTATGTTGTGGCCTGGAGACGTAGACCCAAGAAGATGAGGACAGACTAGGCTTGTGCCCCATCAGCCTAGATGTCATAGATATCCTCTTGTATCTCACTTAGGGAAGACTCCTAGAAGTGACCTGGGACACATGGTGGAAGGACAGGAGAGTCCCTTGCCAGCGCCCTTTGTGCTGCAGGCCAGTGTGCAGAGAGAATCATTGCTCTGGTCCTCCATTCGGGAGTATTTTAAAAAGTGTTACAGCATTTCCTTCTTGCCACAAAGAGCCTTGAGAGCTAACCCAGACCAGCTGTGTCATCTTTGGACTTTTCATATCTGTCTTATTCCACGCTGTATTACTTCTCCTGTCCTATACATGAATGCCCAGGCTACGAGCTATGTTTGGTAGGTCTGGAGGTGCAGACAAGACAACTTCAGAGTCAGAAATGTTGGCTTCAACTTCCACTCTCCGATAGGACCTATACTCGACAGCATCCAAGCACCTAGCCTCATGAACGAAGCTTTCCTACCCCGGAGTTCCCTTGGAAGCACAGCTCAGATCCCTGGGACTGTCTGGAAGAAGCTGATCTCTCTTCTCCTGCACCTTCCTGGTGGGAGAAGCGGTCCTCAAGTGCACACATGTGCCCCTGGTTAAATGATCCGTTAAGACTACATACCACAAGCTTGGCATACATGGCTGACTGTGCTTGTTGGAGTTGCACCCTAAGAAAGTCTACATGGGTGAGGGACTAAAGACTCAGGATACCAAGGGCAGTCAATCTCATTCTAAACTTCAGGGGAAGGGTGCTGTCCAAAGACCAAAGAGGATTCCTCAGGTGAACAAGCTTTTTATAGATTTAGTAACATTTTAGTAACTTAGCAAATGTCTTCTTTTAGCAATTAAACCGATCTCTGTAAAATCACAAACATTTTTCAGCCTTGATGTGATGCTAATTCCCCTTCTGGAAAAAAGAGCAGAAAAGACCTTCTCACCAGACCTGTGCTAAGGAATAGGAGTCTGATTGTGGGTCAACAAGAAGGGGTGGGGGCTACATCATATCCCCCTATACCTGTCCAGGAGAGGAGGTCAACATAAGTGCAGGGATAGCCCCTTCTTAAATACCACACAGGAAGAAGATTCCCCAAAGCAAAGCCTGTCAGGACAGAGGGTCATTGCCCAAAGCTGCAGTGCTAAGTGGGGAACCTGATGGTCCTCAGAGGGGTATAGGAAGAAGAAACAGAAAGAAACTGTGGTCAGTGGGACAGTGAAGCAGGCTGTGCCATCATTGATGCCAAACTAGTTGATACATGATCTGAAGAACTTTCTTGATGCCACCAAACCCAAGTCAAGAAACATCTCACAAAAGAAAATGGCCTCCATCACTGTCTCACCTCCTACTTGAGGCATGTTCTGGAACTGTAGGTCAATATCACACGTACCCTGCATGGACGCCCTAATTGGTTGCTTTAGTGAGAAAGAAAGACTGTATTCATTCAGGCAACAAAGAATGGAGAAGAAAAGAAAATGATCTGATACTGGATTCAGACAGTTCACACCAGGGCTCGGAGCTGAGGGGTCACAGATATTGGGTAGGAATGTTAATGGGAATATGTGGGCCAATGAAGGGAAGGAATATTGGTGAGGTTTCTGGGAACAGGTGAAGGTTTTCCTGGAACTCAAGTGCCTCCCCTTTTCACTCCCTTCGTGGTAGATTGTTTCAAGTCTCTCAGGTGGCAAGCATTTTAGAGAAGATGAGACTAGGTGAATCTACCTCAAGTAAGTCTATAGAACAACGTTTCTCAGATGACCAAAGCCTTTACCTTGAGCTGAATCAAGACAAAACATCAGTGCAGGAAGGAGAGAGACAATGTGAAGGCAGAGATGCCAAGCCTCTTCCTCTCGTTCCTGTCAGCCATCAGATACTGGAGGCCAAAGCAAAGTGTCAGTGTTGCCTTCCAGACTCTGAAAGGTCACCTAGGCAACAACGTCATCATACCCTAAATGGAATACATGCCATCCACAGCAAACAGACAGGAGACTAACAATGCATCATTGGCTGTGCGATCTCCAAAATGAGATTTTCTACGTCACCCAAGAACAAGCAAAGCAAACATTGGCCTCCATGACACCAACAGACTTGCTAGGAAGAGACTGTGAATTCTGCTCAGATAGATACTTGATGACTGAGCTGATGCCTGGGGCTTGTCTTCTGTAGTACCCAAAGTCCTGCAATTTATGTGGTTCTGTAGCTAGAGAAACTACAAACAAAATACTCATCTGTGCCACCATGGCGGGGAGGGAATCAGAGAGAAGACGGATGAGAAGAGGATGTGGTCCATCTCCCCAGTTCCTGGAGCCAGTGACATCATGTGAAAACTAGTTCCTCTGGGCTGAAGAAGCCAGGATGTGGTCCATCTCCCCAGTTCCTGGAGCCGGTGACATCATGTGAAAACTAGTTCCTCTGGGCCACAGAAGCCAGAATTCACTTATTTATCAATGATCACATGATTGATTCTACCCCATAAAATCTGAAGAATGAGATCCCTGGCTTCACAAAGGGTCCATGGGTAAATCTCATGATGTTCTGGGAATGTAGGAGCCAGGGGTTGTGGCTCAGCAGCTGAGATGGCATTTCAAACCTACCCTTGACTTGTTCCCATTCACATCAGCCTTACCCTCCTCTTAGAACCCTGAATACCCAATGGTGGCATCTTTGCCTCCTAAGGAGTTCTAGGACAATGTCTGGAGACACATTTTTTTTTTATCTGAGAGTGCTGGCATCTTGCTGTTTGATGCTGTTAGAGGGCAGAGATCTGATGAACACCCCATGATGCACAGGCCAGCCCCACCATGTGCTCTGCCCCAGTGCCCAATGTTGAGGGGAGACACCTGACTGTAAGCCCTAAGGATTCAGTTTCTAAATTCTCAAAATGTCTTCAAATTCCAGATTCGTTCATCCAAGCTAATCATGACTTACTCCCATATTTAAATAATTACATCTTCAGACCAAACTAGGACATCTGAGATAAAGTTCACAAAAGAAAAGAGAGGAAGTGTGGACTCATTCACTTTCCAGCCAGCCTGCATTAAGTTTGGACGAACTTATCACATCATGGTGTGAATGAAGGATTAGGTTCCAAATAAGAACAGTGTGACGTTTGCCTGTGACCCGTCACCTTGGCATAATCCCTGATGTCCCCATATTAGCAAGCATAGCAGGAGCCCAGGCAGTAAACACAATGTCAGCTGAAGGAGAGGCATGTAATTATACCTGGCAGGAGATGAGCTCACCAAATAGCATGTTTCCCCGCATCCTACTTCACAGTTTAATAATATCCCCTGTGATTATACGGCACTACGGCGTGTGATGTCACAGACACGCTCGCTGTGTGCTTTAGGGACCTTCAGTGGCCCTACTGCGTCCGAGGCTTCCCTTGTGCTCATGGTTTCTAGCCTCCCTGTAGCTCCAATTAGAAGAGCAAATGGAGCAATAAAACAGCTGCTACCGGGGCACCTCCAAAGCAAACGCTGAGACTCCGCTGATAGGGAAACCTGCCCTGAGCCTACGGAGACCCTTCAGCAAAGCAGCCCTAGCTTCTGCAGCACACCCAAGTGGGTGCTGGACCTCCTACCCAGACACATTCCCCCATGGCTGCAGACGTCCTACTGTGGTGACACCTCTGTCCTTGTGTGTAGGTGTCCTTGGCCAAAGTCCCACAGCCCAGAGTGGAAGGAACAATTGCATTGCTCACTGCCCTGAAATCCAAATGTTGGAGCAGCAAGTGTTGATTCCCTCAAGACTCTGTGGAGGGACCTGCTCTGGGCTACTTCCTGTGGTTTGTGGGTGGCCATTCTCTTACTTATTTCTCTCACCCTTGGGACCAAGTGCCTGACAGAGATAACTTAAGTGTCACGTCGTTTACTTTCAATGACCCACAGAGTTCAGCCTATGGTCACTCCAGTATTTTTGCTCCTGTTGGGCAGCAGAACATCACAGAAGCTGGTGTGTGTGTGAGGAACCTCATGGCAGACAGGAAGCGAAAGCTAGAGGGATAGGAAGAGGGTATGGTGAGCATTGGAAACCCAGACTCTGATTGCCTTGTTTCCATTTCTGTTTACTGCCAAGCTTGTCGCCTTTGGAGCAGGAGGAAGTATATGACTCCAGGCAGCACATTCCCTCTGCCTCTCAGTGAGGGTGACTCTCAGGACAGGGGGCATCAGACAGAAGGGTCCCCAAGGGCCCACGGGGTGTCTGACTTTGAGACCTGTACCAGAAGTCAGAAGTCTGGATGAAGTCATAGCTCTCCTGTGTGTTGTTCCTACTTACCTTGACCCAGTTCCTGTTACCTGTCTAGCCAAAACTTGACTTGAAAGACAGACTGTGCTCTTTGCCCCACAAATCAAGGTGTTTAAATTCTATCCATTTCAGCATTGTCAGTGACATAATCCCACATTTGCAAAGGCGTCCCTCCAAATGGAAGCTGGCTTACAGCAGCTAGGGACGGACGTACAGCAGTTAGTGTCTTCACACTCAGCAATCCCCTTCAGTGAAGGGCTCTCCTTACTCACACTCTCCTCCTGCCACTCCAGGATTGCTAGGGTTCATACACACGACTGTTGTCTTTCCTCTCACCCTAGCTGAGACTGTGACCCAAGAATGTGTGCTCTTGTCCTGATCCTAGTGCCTCTACAATGACCTTATTTGGAAACAAGAGAAAATCACCCTCGGGTCCCTAGCGTGGCCGCTGAGCTGATAATTGGCATCTTCGCCAGCAGAGGAGAGTCATCCTGCAGTCAGAGGTGCTGCTTGGTGGGATGCAGTATCACCTGGGAGGCAAGGCTCTCTGAGCATGTCTGTGAGGGACTCTGTAGTCTGGCCTAATTGGGGGTGAAAGAACACACCCTAAAAGTGAGTGTACCGTTTCATGGGTTGGGAACGCAGACTAACTGAAAAGGAGAAAGTGAGCTGAGCATCCTGGGTCCTCTTGGTTCCTAACTGCAGACAAGACATGGCCAACTGCCTTAGTTCGCCAATCACTAGGCCTTCCCCACCACGAGGGACTGCACCCTCAAACGGTGAGATGAAATAACCCTTTGTTCCTTACGTCGCTTTGGTCACACCAGATGAGTAACTAATACAGATTAGTAACAGGTAGAGATGGGAATGATTCTGCCACACCCCAGCAATTCCAGGGAGGGGTGCAGAAGACCACTGCCCAGGGTCTTAGTGGGACCACGGCTCTACCACAGCTTGGCTTGGGCTTCTGCTCTGTGTGACATGTCTGTTGTTCCAGATGCAAGGTTTGTGGTTTTCCTTGACGACAGCCCAGGACTCTAACATAGCTCCTCTGCCACCTTCTGCAATTTCATTCTGTCAGATCTGGTGGGAGCCATAACTGCCCAAAGAAGGTCAGCTCCAAGAAAGTTTTCTGGTGGTACAAAACTAAATTTTGCTTAGAAAAAAAGGAGGTTTGTTAGAAACGATTATTTCCTCAGTGTTGAGGGCCTTACATTAAATATCCCTGCCGTTTCCCATTGATCACCTCCTTTCCCTGTGAGCTGGAACTAAAAATAAGCACTTTGTGCAAAGGGCTGAGTGCACACACTGAGGAAGGCAGGCAGGCGTGGGCCCTTAGTCACTCTCCCTGCCTGCTGCCCAAGTCACCACAGAGCCAAACAGCACTGTTTCTCCTTGGCTCAACTCCCTCCCTCAACACAGAAGCACCAGATGGGACACAAACATGGAATGGATGCATACAGACACTCAGATAAAGTCACTAGAACATCGGTGTATTATTTATGTTTCTCGTCGGTCACTAGAACGTTGGTGTGTTTCTCATCACTTTGACAAAGTACCTCACAGCAGCCACTCAAGGGGGCGGAGATTTGTGTGGCCCCCAGTGTCAGAAGGTGGGAGGCATCTCGGTGGGAAAGCCAAGCAGCAGGAGCGTGTGCTTCCGCTCCTCACTGACAGCTGTGAGAAAACAGAGCATGCAGCCTACAGAAGAGCCGGGTTATAACCCTCAAAGACTGCCCCCAGTGATCCATCCTCACAATTCTCGAGAGAGTTCCAGCATAATCTTAAACTTCTTGACTGAGGCAGGCATTATCTAAATTTCCATCAGGGTTCTCTCCGGAATGGCCCAGTGTCCTCTTCCTACAGCATTATGAGGCCTTTCTTGCCCACATGTCTAAACTCCCACCTTCCTCTGCAAACCCAGTTCTGAAAGTCCAAGATCACCAGGTCAGGTTTATCACAACGGCAGCACCTATCCAGGGCATCTGTTCCTTATGCCATGACTAACCAAAAAGCAGAGAACATGGCCAGACTCCTAGCTAGGCTATAATCTTCAAAAACCCACCCCAGTGACACACCTGGCAGCTAGGGCCCATCTCCTACAGGCCACACAGCTTCTCAGAACAGCAGCACCAGCAGGTGACCAAGCAAGCACTCAAATGCATGAGCCTGTAGGGCAGTGGTTCTCAACCTTCCTACTGCTGCGACCCTTTGATACAGTTCCTCATGTTGTGGAGACCCCTAACCATAAAGGTTTTTTGTTGCTACTTTGTAACTGTAATTTTCCTGCTGTTATGAATTATAACATAAATATCTGATATGCAGGATGTGTGATATGATACCCCCAATAAAGGGTCAATTGATCCTGCCCCCAAAAGGTTTGTTGTAAAGGAAGGTTCAGAATCAAACTATAGCTGACATGTATAACCAATCCTCACAGGGAGATGTCACAGTCTCTCCAGAAAGTCCCTTTGAAAATCTGTGGATCCTCTCAGGTGCTAGGAAGGGTTTTCTTGTGGGAATGTGATGCATATCCATCAATATTCCTTAATGAAAGCCATGTACACCCAAATGCTTAAACATTAGGAAGACCACATATTACCATGAATATTGGTATTCATCCCTGCCTGCCTGCATTTCTGTGGGCTTTCCTCTGCACCAGGATCCCTGCAGAAGACTCTAGTCATTGAACAGAACCATGGTCTCTAACTTGCTATTGAGTCTGAGAGTGTAGGCTAAGGAATGTCATCAGGTTGGGCTGGAGCGATGGCTCAGAGGTTAAGAGCACTGCCTGCTCTTCCAAAGGTCCTGAGTTCAATTCCCAGCAACCACGTGGTGGTTCACATTCGTCTGTAATGAGATCTGGGTCCCTTTGAGGAAGAGACCTGGTCAGTTGTCCTCAACAACTTAGACCATGAAACCCAATATGGACAAGTTCAACAGAACCGCCATATACAGGCTGCCCATGCATGCTAATAATAATGCCCTCAGGTTGCCTATTCTAAGCCAATCCCTCTCAAATCCAAGCACATACCCAACCAGTTGCTTTGGCATTTTAGAGCCAATGGATGGGCCTAGAAAATGGACCCCTTAGATAAAGTGCACCATTAGGTCACTCTGCACAGCGGCACAGAGAATGAAACCCACCCAGTGGAAGAGCAAAGAACTTACGTGGAAAGCGTGGAAGATGGATGCCCTCACAAGAGCCAAACTCATGCAATCTGTAAAGGCCTCTGTATCCATCGTCAGTGCATCTTGTCTGGAGTGAGATTCTTCTCTCTGAGTTAACCTGGAAGAATCCAGGCTCCCTCCTCCTCCCATTGCCAGTACCACACTGTTCCTATAGACGTTCTAAGTTTCTAAGCATGCCACATGAGGAACAGCCATTCACCCACCTCTCTGGCTGGCCCAGCATCCATCCCTAGCTATAGTGAGTGTGTGTGTGCATGCATGTGTATGTGTGTG
>LOEQ01002227.1:256494-267964 GCA_001685075.1 Bramus lutescens | reverse complement strand
CCCAGTTTCCTTAATCTCATACTGTATACAATGTATTTTAAACATGTACACTCCTATTTTCCTTAATCTCATACTGTATACAATGTATTTTGAACATGTGCACTCCAAAATGTCCTAATCTCATACTGTATACAATGTATTTTAAACATATACACTCCCAGTTGCCCTCAAGCCTCTCCTGCCACAGTCCCCTCCCAATTCCATGTTTTCTTTTCATGACCCACTGAGTCCAATCAATGTTGTAGCCATGTGCGTGGGTGTCAGGTTATCCACAGAAGTACAACGTACCAGGGATCACGGCCCCAGAGAAAGCTGAATGCCTCTCTCAGGAAAGTTCAGCTGTCAAAGCTCCTCATCCAGGGGTGGAAAGATATTCTTTCTCTCCCTTCTTCTTCCTCCCACCTACCCATTTTGCTCTGTTCTTCAGACCTTGGATTGTGGGTCTTCTTTCTCAAATAGTTGGCGCTATTTTGATTACTATTTTGGTTCCTGAGATATTGACAGTTTGGGAGGCCTCACTCGCAGTCTTTCCGGGGGATGGCTCTGAGTGAGAAGTGGCACACTTCCAGAAGGGACAAAGTGGTATTTTTCCTGTGGGTGACCAATTTTCAGTTGCTGCTGGGTCATGCAGCTGCACCCATGTTTTCTCCTAGAATTGAATGCCTGACAGTCGGGGGACAAGAAGCCTCCTACCCTGCTTTTGTTTGGTTTTTACTCTACCCACATCCTCATCTGTTTTCGCTCCTTTTCTACTGCTGTGATAGAAAACACCATGGCCAAGGAAACATAAAATAAGGCATTTAGTTGGACCTCCAGGTCCAGGAGATTGGCACCCATGGTGGTGGAGCAAAAGCGTGGTGGCAGGAATAGAACTCGCATCTCAAACTCCAAGCTGGGGGCAGAGAGCAGGTTGGAAATGGTAAGAGGGTCTTTTGAAATGTCAAAAGCCCACCCCCAGTGACACACCTCCTCTGGCAAGGCCACGCCTCCTGATCCTCCCCAAACAGTTCCACCAATCAGGAGCTAAGCATTCAGATATATGAACCTATGGGGACTATTCTTATTTAAACAGAGAACTTCTGCAGTAGACAGTCTGGGAGATGTTCTCTGCATGTCTATTTCTTTCTGCTGTGGTCCTCCAGAGATTCCTCTGAGATCCATGCTCACAGACAAGCTTTTTTTGTGTTCTTTTGCGTTATGTTAATGGGAATGTAACATGCCACAGTCACCTTGGAAGTGTCTGGAATTTTCCTAAATTAAATTTATACCTACCCCTTGACACAGTCTGGCCATGCTTTGCCAGCAATGAAGAGTAGAGATGCATCCTTGAACAGGGTCATTCCAGGAGCCATAATGCACAATAGCCCAAGCCAGAAGCAAGATGAATGTCCTCTGACAGCAAGATGGGTAAACAGTCTCTGGTGTCTGCATCCAAAGAACATTTCCAGCCGTGCAAGAAAACTATCCCACACACAAGAAGGGCCAGTATCAGCATGAGACTATAGATTGATTGACAGATGTGAGTGCACATCTTGTGTTGCCCCATTCCCATGCCATGTGCACAGAGAGAAAGAAGAGTAGGAGAGACAGACAGACACAGACACAGACACACACAGAGAGAGAGAGAGAGAGAGAGAGAGAGAGAGAGAGAGAGAGGAGACTGCTAAACAACTCTATGATGATAGGAACCAAAGCAGGGTGTCTATGGTGATGGGGGAGTATGGGCTTGACTTGATCTTTCTAGAATGATGGAAATCCTCCATGTCTTGATTGAGGTATTTCTTAAATTACGTATGTGCATAGTTTTGAAAACCCAGAGTTATGCAGTTCAACCCTGGGCCTCCCAGTGCAAGTAAATGATTGCTCTATTTTAAATCATTTTAAAATCAGAACTAAGCTACTAGCAGAGTTAGAGCATTTATTCTTGATTGTATTTTTCAGAGCTGACATTGTAGCAACAGACATAATGACAGCAAAATAAACAGCAAAAAAATCTATTCCATTCTAATGCTGAGAATATATAATATAACTAAGATACACATCCCTCGTTTCAACTAATTATGGGATTTCACTCACCACCCACAGCAACCGGGAAGCCGAATCAACTTTCTTTTCTCAGAATACTACGTTAGAACCTAAATTTAGACCTAGCATTGAAGGTGACATGGAATAGAGACGCTATCTTGACACAATGTCAGCTGTCATCTTGCACTTCCACACAACCGGAGAGCAACTGTCTTTGCCGGAAGCAAAGATAAGAAGGACAGGAGAAATGAGACTATGCTTCTGGAAGTCTCTTTAGGATTAAGCCATTTCCTCCTCAGAAAAGAATGTGTGAGTCATCTCCTCACTCAACTGCCAGAGAGAAGCTATACTCCATCACGACAAAATCTTCTCAGATCCCTTCTTCCCTGCTCAAAAGCTAAGCATAGCCCACAAGGAAGAGTCGAGAGAGCTACTCGATACTAGGTCCTCCAGGAGGCTACAGAGCCAACTATGCTAAGACCTGACCGTTGGACATTTGGAGGTCACAGATAAACAGTGGGGATGTGGCGCTTCTAACAGATGCCACGGTAAGCACAAAAGGCACCCATCAACCATGCAGTGCTCCACGGCAACTCCAGGGTCATGCCCTTCATATGGGCTTGTGCTCTGAATGAGTGTCAGAGGAATTCTCAGGATTACAGCCCCATCTACCTACCTCTTCTACATTCTCGTTCTTTCTTTGGTCCTTGAACATCCCAGTATTTTAGGACTGGATTAAACTCCTCTATTGTAACATACAGTGTACCCTGTGCTCTTGATTAGAGTCGAATCAATTCAGGGCTAGGCATAAGGAATGTACCAAACACAGAGAGATAACTAGTTTGACTTTGAACCCAACCCTGGTCACTGCGTAGGTGCCATTTGGAGAGAGCAATAGTTAGGGGAAAACAGCTGCCTCAAAAATCCCATGTTTAGCACCGACTGCCATGGCCCCAGGTGAAGGCTGAGCCAAAGGGACGTTCTGGGAGCGAGTAGCTGCTGTGGAAGAAGGGATGTCGATGTGGGAAAGTGTAGAATGCACGAGTTGAGAAACAGGCAGAGGATTTGTGACTGTTTATATTGGGGGGAAGAGGGGAGAGAGAGAGGAGAGAGGGGAAGGAGTGAACGAGCAGAGGGACAACCTGAAATGTCCCTAAGAAATGAGCATAACTAAAGAGTTACAGAATAAACCTTGTTGAAAATCAGCGTCCACAGATCTGAGCCTTGAGAATTTAGAAAGTGCCTTGAGCTGCAGTCTTGTCAAGCCTGTCATCAAAGGGGTAGATTGTGACTTTGGGAATAAGAAAGAGGCTTTTGGTGATGTTCCCGCTCAGTTCGCCCCTGCTCCTGTAAGTAACAAAGCCATTGGCTCATCGAGCCAGATTTAGAATTGTTTCTTTGGTCTCCAGTGCCCTCTCTATCTTTGGTGAATAGGTATAGAATACCCAGTAAAGGAAACACATCACCCAGTGCTGACTGTGTCCTCACAAAGGGTTTACCAGTTCTCTATTGTCAAGCCAGAATCCAGCAAACCACCAGTCACCAACACTGCTTGTGCCTCAAGAAGAGGTAGCTTACCTCCTCAAGGAATCACACTGCAGTGTCAATCAATCCTGGCAGGAACCAACCAAAGGCAGAGGGGGGAATCGCTCTAGTGTAGGTGAGAGGAAAACCCAACAAGGGAAAGGCTGTGTGTGGTTGGACCTGCAGCGTCTCTCTCTGGAACAGAGCTGTGAAAATGGAAGAACACACCCACTAGTGATCCACGCTGAAAACATACAGCCAAGTGACATTATACAGACCGAGCAGGTTGTATCTGTATATTTAAGAATATATATGCATGTGCATACATGTATGTAACAATAAATAAGGAAAAAGAAGCCATGGATTTGAGACAGAGCAAGAAGTATATGGAAGGGTTTGGAGGTAGGAAAGGGGAGGGGTAAAAGTCGTGATTGTAATCTCAAAGAATAAAAAAAGATTAAAGTCCACTTAGGACAGTCACACGGAAAGACTATTACTGCCACCCTATGTCCATTGGCCCCTGATTATTTCTAGTGAGAAATCATTTGGACTCACGCTGTCCTTCCCCAAGGTCACTCTGTAGCTAGATGGAAGCGAAATCCACAGGTGCTGTAGAAATGGCCCGGTTCTTTAGTTACAGTGTTTTCTGGAAAAGCCAGTGGCTGCGGTCTCAGGGAAAAGGGTTAACTACCCTCTCCTATTCCATGGGAGAGAAACAAACTTTCTTGCTTGCCTGTTACTAAAGCGGCAGAGCATGCACTATTGAATATGAGGAGATTATTGCAAAGTGTGAGTCCTGCTAGGGAGCTATGTGTTACCTAAAGTCCATGTGACTTATACTAACCACATTTTCTTCTAGATTCTGTTTAGTCAATTCAGTCTAAGTCCAGCCCTAGAATACACTCTCCTGGAAGCCTCCCTTACAGACAGCTGTTGCCACTTCTGCTAACTGGCCCAAACTGGTGAGGTGATGAATACCTTTCTGAGTTAGGCTTGGGTGGAAAATATCAAACACATGACCACAGAGGTGAAGGTTTGGAGATGTTAAAAGCAGGTGACAGCCCCATGAACTGCGAAGGAATGAGTGATCGCTAGCACAAGGCATGTATGAGTGAGCCCTGTACACCAACACTATTCCAAGCAGGAAACATCTGGTGCACACAGTAGGTGTGAAATAAGGCCTGGGTCATAAGCCATGGGGCGGAGAGTCATCTCAGCCATTATAATCAGAAAGGAACACACAAAAGTCACATTAAGAGTTTATAATAGACCTGGGTGTGGTGCATACCTTTAATCCCAGCACTCAGGAGGCAGAAGCAGACAAACCTCTGAGTTCCAGGCCAGCCAGGAGTCATACATAAGGCACCATCTCCCTGTCCCCCCACCTGAAAGAATTGTATAATAGGTCAGAAATATTTATCTGGAAACTATGAAGCCTAGAATGTCACCCAGGCTGATGTGGAGAGGATGCCCAAACCATCATCACCCCTAAACTTCAAAGCCCTGTGAGGACTCTGGATGTTGGTGGGGGCACCAACATCTCCATCACTCCTTTCGGTCTCCTCTTTTCACCCTAGAGTTTCACTGGAGGAATCAGATTGGCCAAAACCAGATCACGTGTCTGCCTGTTTGCAAGGCGACCTGGGAAAGTGAGTGCCTGGCCTCTGAAAGAAATGGCTGTAGCTACACAAGCTCCGTGTGACTTACCCTCTATTTCATAGTGAATGGTCCCAAACACAATGGCTTACCCCGACAGGATTTCTTTTTTAACCTCTCAGTTTCTGTGGCCGAGGAACTCACTACAAGACGAGGACCTCCTCTGGGATGTTCAAGGCTGAGGACTGGAGTCATGGTTGTGCCTGCCAGGAACTGCCTTGGGCTGGCTGTCTTTAAAGACATCAGGGCTTGTGCTTGAGATTCCCCACACAGTAACTGGATTGCAGAGACAAGAGTTCCCACAGAAAACAAGTCAGCTCGTCATCCCGTGATGACGACGACCTCAGCAGTCACCTGGCTTCATTGCAGACCTGTCCTCCACTGGTTAGAACTGTCAGTCCCAGTCTGGAGTTGATTGAAGGGAGCCTAGAACCCACTTCTCCCCATCGAGAGCAGTGCAAAGAAGGAATGAGATAAGGTGATACGTGGGTATGTCCTTGGAAGATGCCATGCACATCAGGGGAATCTTCCAAGGGTAGGAAGAATTGCTGATGATGTCCCTGGGGCACAAAAATCGTCCCTGCCTAGTTCAGGCTACAGTATCTGCCTTTCAAGCCCCTTCCTTCTCCTCTTCCTTCCTTTTGCCCTTTACCTTGACACTCAGAGGCCTGCAAAACATGAAGCCACAAGACAGATTCGGAGAAGCTGTTAGGTCTGGGGAGTCAACTCTCCCTCCCTTGACCTCTATGTATTCCAGGCAGGACACAGTCTTCTCTGATCTCAGACATCTGTGTTGGGAAATGAAGGACTAGGCTTTTAATTCAACAATGTCAACAAAAGTGTGTGTCTACCCTGTTTTGAGCAAATGCAGAGCAACTGTATCACATGCCCTGGAGTCTCCTGGTCTTTGATGTAGCTGGGAAATGATAGAGATGCCCCCCCATGGGAAAGTAGCCCCAGAACAGCAGGGTTTTCCTTCAACAGCCCCACAGTGACGGTATGCAGGGGGCCTAATGGAGCTGTGGGTGCAAGCACCACCCAGAACTAAATAAAGCTGGGGACATAAATCCTGGCTCCCCTAGGATAGCTTGACCTCTGCATTTCAGTTCACCTGACTATAAAACCAGGGTGGACTCAGTACCTACCCAGAATCATTCTTGTGGGAATTAAACAGGATTTGTACACAGTGCTTGGGATGCTTAAGACACAGTGTAATGGCAACTAAACGCAGACTTTGCTGATGAAGCTGTGAAGGAGGATTGGTCCTGTGACCTTGTAATATCACAGATCCATACAAAGAAGCATTTATGTCAGTGTTCACAGTGACCTTAATTCATGTCCATGAGAATAAACAGCATTTGCAAATTTAGGGCAGGTATTTCTTGACATGATTATTGTTAATGTCTTACTGACCTTGAGATTGGAATTTGCATAACCAAAAGCACAGGAAGGCTGTCCTTTTTATTCTTTATTATCTGCTCACTCACTGAGATAGAGTTAGCTTGTAGCTTAGGCTGATCAGGAACTCACAATTCACCTGCCTCGGCTTCTCAAATCCTAGGATTACAGACACGCACCACCACACCTAGCTCTTGGAGGCCATCCTGGTAGGCAAAGGATAAATGCACAAACCCTGCTCTGTCTCTTGCAAAAGCTTCCGCCAGAGAGCTGACATCTGCGACCACTGATTAAAGGCTCGCAAGAAAAGCCATGGGCAGGTGCGGCTCAGTTCTCAGACGCTCGACCTGTAGGGAACCATCTCAGCTCCCTCCCACGTATGTTTTCACCCTCAATTGTTCTGTGCTCTGGCTGTAGACTCCCTAGCCACCCTTTCTCTAGCTATCACTGGAGGAGACCAGTTCTCCTTTATGTTATTATGTTCAACTAGATGCATTCCGCTCAGCTATTCTAAAGTCATAAGCTTAATCATTAACAGGATGGGTTTTAAGCTTCTATTTGTTTTCATTGTGAGTATGGAATGTCTTTCTGAACGGCTGGAAATTGAGTCAACGGGGAGCAACTGTAGCAAAGTGAGTCTCGTCGCACATTAGGATGGAGTTTGATCTCTTCATTCCTCCTATAAGGTAGAGCTTTCTGGGATCTACCAGATTAGGAGGAAGGCAATGATGAGCCCTGCAGGCTCCCCTTTGTCTCCCTTGACCAGCCTCCTGAAGCTCACATCCATTGGCTGGAGGAAACAAAGAAGCAATATCCACGGGCTCTAACATAGTAACTTCTGTTCAAAGCGCCCTTTCTGGCCCTTTCTTCTCAGTATGTCACAGTGTGTCATTGTAGCTACTGTGCAACACTACAGACCCAGCTCTTCACTCTACTTGCTCGCTTTAAGGTTCTGTGTGAGCCATAAACACGTCCATCCCCTATATAATCCGTGTGACTATCATGACCCTGCTATACGGGAAGTCCCCAAATACAATGTGTGTATGTGACTCTCTTCAACATCTCCACTTACAAATTTTGGTTATTTTTATTCTTTAACTAACATTTTAAACAACATTTGGCTTTAGAGATTTTAAGATTTTGTTTTCTTTTAAATAGTGTGTGCATGTGTGCATGCCTGTGGAGGCCAGAAGAGGGCGTCAGAATCTCTGTGTCTGGAGTTACAGGTAGTTGTGAGCCACCTGACCTGGATACTGCGAATCAAACTCAGGTCCTCCGGAAGAGCTGCATGTGCTCTTAATGGCTGAGAAGTCTCCCCAGCCCTGGCTTTAGACTTTTATAGAGTTGGTGGTCCTGGATTCTGCAAGTGAGGCAGATGACACGTGAGTCTGCCGGTCCTGATTGGGCCTCTTGTCCCAGCATCACCATTAGCCCTGATCATTTCACTCTCTGACAGTGTCCACAACCAGACACCTTATGTAAATGCTGTACCACTCTGCCTCCTGCTGCTAGAAGGGAACTCCTGGGCCATTAGGAAAGAAAAGAAGCTGTTTGGCGTACCACTGAGCAAGCTGAAAATCCAAACAGCAAGGCACAGCTCTTTCAAGGGCCCCAACTGACTGTCACATCCTGGTAGATGGCCTTCCAGTGGGAGTGTTTACAGGAGGAACCAAAGACCAGAGAGCACCAATAATAATGTCCCACTAAGCCCATCTCCTAAAAGACTGGTGACTCCTAGCTTAAGAGTTCAACATGTGAACCCTGGGAGACATACCGTATCAACATGAAACAATCACCCTAGGGATAAGTGCACTCAGAAACAGGTGCAAATCAAGCACCGTCTGGGATTTCCAATGGCAATCCTATTCCAGGGGGATGGCACCATCACTACCCAAGGTCTCTGGTTTGGAGATCATGGCAATCACATTCAGCCAGACTTTCTCATCTTCTCTATTGGGGCCAAGGCACAGCAGATCAGTCTCAGGCCAGCTGATCAACAGCAAGCCTGGGCACTGTGGATTCTTATTACTTATCATTGGTAATAAAAAAAATAAAGCTGATTGGATAATAGCTGGACAAGAAGAGATTGAGCAGGAGGGAGAGCCAAAGTAGGAGAATTCTGGGAAGAAGAAGGGCAGAGTCAGAGAGTTGCTGGCAGACGCACAGAGAGCAAGATGGGCACACTGTACTGACAAAAGGTGCCAATCCATGTGGCAAAGCATAAATAGAAATATGGGTTAATTTAAATGTAAGAGTAAACTAGTAACAAGCCTGAGCTATTGGCCTGGCATTTATAATTTATATTAAGCCTCCAAGTCAATTATTTGGGAAGTGATGGGAGAGAAACACCCAATTACACCTGGAGGTCTGAAGTCTAGGGATCTGGGGGCCTCGGGTAGAGGGCCACCATGATATGAGTCTCAGCTAGACTATCCCTCTTAGCGTATGGCAGTGTGGAGCCAGCAGCTAGGAGTCTTTAGAATTCAGTTTCTTTGCCAGTAAAATGTGTCTTAGAAAACTTGGGAGGTCTTCCATGGCAGTTAAATCATACAAAATCATGAGGCATAGACCTGTGATAATTAATAATGATTATCAGCTTGGTGTGATTTAAAATCACCATGGAAACATACTTCTGGGTATGTCGATAAGGGCATTTCCAGAAAACGTTTCCCTGAATGAGGAAGAGCTACCCCAAATGTGGGCGGCATCATGCCATTAACCGAGTAAATATGGGGGACAGCAGAAAGCAAGCTGAATTAGATCGGCATCCATTTCTGCTTCCCGACTGTGGATGCACTGTGACCACTGCATCTGGCTCCCACCCCATGCCTTCCCCACCATGACTGACTGTGCCCTCAAACTAGTAAAACAAACTTCTCCTTCCTTCTTAGTCATGGTTATTATCACTGTCATGAAACACCATGATCAAAATCAAGTTGGGGGGATGGTTGATTTCACTCACAGCTCCCTCCATGTAACAGTTCATCATCGAAGAGCAGTGAGAGCAGGTCTCCCACAGGGCAGGAGCTGATGAGAGGCCATGGAGGGGTGCTGCTTATGGGCTTGCTCATCATGGCTTGCTCAGCCTGCTTTCTTAGAGAACCCAGGACCACCAGCCCAGGGATGGTGCCACCCACCATGGGCTGGGCCCTCTCCATCAATCCCTAAAGACACTATAGGTCTTGCCTGCAGCCATATCTTACAAAGACATTTTTCTTAATCGTCACTCCCTCCTTTTTGGTGACTCTAGCTTGTGTCAAGTTGACATAAAACTAGCCAGCGCACCTTTCCTGAGTTGCCTTTGCCAGGCATTTTGTCAGAACAAGGAGAAAAGCAGTTGGTACTGATGCCTGCCCAGTTTCTTTCAGGGTCAGCTTTTCACCATTCGATGCAGCCTGCATGCTTGAAGGAACTCTCAGGAAGTTTCAGGCAGAAACTTCTACCCTCTTGCCCTTCCTTGATGATGATGATGATGATGATGATGATGATGATGATGATGATGATGATGATGATGATGATGATAGTGGTGGTGGTGGTGCTGCTGCTGCAAGTGATAAAAATAAAAAGAACGGTTATAGAATAAAGTCATAAACAAAACCATCAGGAGACCAGGACAAACACACCTTGGGTCCACTTCGCTTTGATTTCACCAATAGTCAGAGTTGTTCTTAGTACAAAACACTGTGTGGGTGCTGCTGAATCAAGACTCCAGGGCCTCCTGGGAACCGCCCTCTCCCAGTGCAATGCCAGGTGGGCATGAACCTTCTGCTCCTCTGTAGCAGTTAGGCTGGCTCCTCCATTGCACATCTATCCCCAAATCTGACTCTCTTTGGGTCTGTGTCTTCACAGTGACCTCACCAGTTATTTTCCACGCTGAAAACTCAAAATTTGGTGAAAGATGTCAGAACGTAGAAAGGCGACGCGCTGGCATCCAGAAGGAACAACAACTGGGCGGCCCCAGCTCCTTAGCATCCACAAACCGGCAGCGGCAGTAGAACCTGACGCCAGTTAGGGCGGCATAGGTATATATATACTCTGCACTTGAGGGATTGGTTTCGCCTTCGCAATTGGGCCACACTCGCGCACACCGGAACCTTCACAGTTCAAACTAATCTGAAATATCTTTTAGTTGAAATTTTCACCGGATTTCAAATGCGAGTTTCCAAGGCTAAAGGAAGAAAAGAGGCAGGAAGGGCTGGGAATCTGCAGGTGGAAGACGGATCCCTCCCTTATTCGAGCATTGGGAAGGTTCCTCACCCAGGAGAACTGTCTTGGGGACGAGGGTGGTGCTGCTCAGAAGATCATTTCCCGCCCTCGGCGCCGGTCAGCACCAGAGAAGGCATTTGATACGCGTCTCCATAGCATTTTGAAAAGCTTCCATTGCGCACAGCCTGGCCACGGAGAGCAGAGAGTCTGTTGCCAGCAGGCAGGAGGGGAGCGGCCCAGTTGGGTGGGTTGGCTAAAAGGTTTACTCCAAGTCCGTGACTTGGAGGTAGTGCTTTTAGGTTTGGGGCTGGCCTGGCCTCTCATCCCGCTCTCGGGTTGGACTCTTTGATCAGTCCTTAAGAACGTGTCCCTCCTGCCATCCTCCGCTCCCATCCGCCCCAGAACTGTTGCGTAGAAACACTGGGCTCGTCCGTCTGATTGGAAGCATCAATAAACAGGTAGATTTCCGCCGTTCCCCTCTAGGTTGTACTATGGAGGTTAAATAGGCTATGATACCGGGACCCCAGACATAGCATCCAGAATTGGGGACAGAACGCAGTGATTCCGAGACCCTATTAGCGTGCTCAGGCCAAGCCATCTCCGGCTCCCCAGCTCAGGCAGCTCGCGCGCAGCCCAGAGCCAACGGTGCGGGCGCGCACCG
>LOEQ01002227.1:218813-232726 GCA_001685075.1 Bramus lutescens | reverse complement strand
CCCGATGAAGACCGGGCAGACAGTCAGGGTCCCGTAGCCCTCCCCTCTTGTCAGCAGTATGTACAGTTCATAGACCACACTTCAGATTCTTCCTGTGCTCTCGTTACCATAAACAAAGTCTCCCAAGTGGGGTGCTGGATCGGATCAAAGGGCAGGGTCACGCTGCTTACTGATGGCACACATATCAGCAAATTGCCTCAGGAGAAGTTACCCTGAGCGAACTCTGACCTCTTCACCCCCATAATCACTGAACCACCTACCCTTACTGGTAAAACATGACTGTTTTTTAACTTGTATTTTCTTATACTATTGAGACTTGGCGTCTGTGCCTTAAGTGTCCTGGTTGTATGAGTTTTGTTACCACTTCTTAGAATTCCTTCGTTTCTAGCTTGGTTTTCCCCTGTGGGGTTTGGATGCTTCCAGTATTTCCTACATTTTCTGTGTTCTCCTCCTCTAGTGTTTTAATGGGAAAATGAACCCTGGGTTACACACATCCATTTTTGGCGGTAGATGCTGTGTATAGACCGCCTCTCTCCAAGCTCTCACAGAACATTCTCCGCCTACACCAATGGCCTTTGATTTCACATCACTCGGCGTCTCTCTCCATTGTGTGGACAAAGATCGGCTTCGCTACGCTGCAAACAGGGAATGGCTTTCTCGTCCAAGCTTTTCGTAGCTAAAAAAAAAATTCAATTATTTGTCAAGAATTTTACTCAGAGCAGAAAAACTCTGTTCCCAACAGGTGAGCAGGCCTGGCCAGTGACCTGCACTTCAGAGTCAAGGCTGAAGCAAGTATGGCTCCTGTGTTGGGTCCCCGCCCTGACCCGAAGCATGTGGGCATCAGGTCCGCAGCCCCTTCCTAGCTGTACCCACCAGGGGCTCACACCACTTGCCATGCATCCCCTTGTGGGAGGTGCCCACTCGCCAGTTCAGCTGTAAAGGAGATAGAAATAGAAGTTACACAGCAGTTTGGAGGGGCACCCATGTTCCCTGTGTCAGGTCACATTCCTCAAAAGTAGCCTGGCCCTTACCACTCTCATAGCCAGTTCTGCCATCTTCAGACAGCAAGGTCAGTGTGAGGCTGCATCTCGGTGATAGGAAAACCCCTCAGTAACGCAAGCACAGGTGGAGCAAAGCCGGAGAGGAACTGGACTGGGTCCCTTCAAATCGTAAGGCTGGATAAAGCTGCTTTTTGTTAGTCTTTAAATCATAAAGCAAACCAAAGTCAATACCACAATCACAGAGTTAAGAAGAGTTAATTTCTTTTGCTAGTGTACACAGTACACCTGGGTGACCTTTCTAGCTGTGGGGAGAGGGGCAGTTTGGGTGGCTCTTCTCTTTAACTCCTCTGGACATTCCCTAATGCTCTCCACACGAGCTCCTCCATGGGTCAAGGGTCGCCTGGAAACAGCCAGCCCCTGCCCACTTTCAACAACATTGGTAGATTTTCCTGTGAAACCCTGAGGGTTCTGAAGTTGCTTACCTTGTGAAGGATATTCCCAGAGACTCTAGATCAGAACCTGAGTGTGACTGAAGGTCCAGCTCTGCGGGACCTTCAACATGGCATGCGTGTGAGATCTAATAGTACACAAGGTTAACAAAAGAATAATCATTGAGGTCAGGTTGGTCACCTGATCAGCACAGTCTGGGTTCTCAGAGTGTTAACAATGATGACAACGTGTGGCATGGTGAGAGCTGGTTATTCTGTAGTTCAGTGAGGCTGCATGTCCTGGCTCTTTGAAGAGGGATTGAAGGATTCCAGGAGTCTACAAGGGGCTGATATTTTGGGTGAATGTTCAAACATTATGGGGTTCAGCCCTGATTCTAGAACTAGACAAAGGTTTATGGTGCTGTCCTGCCTACCACAGAGAAATTATCTGGCCCCAATTCTCCAATCATTCGTTTGCAAAAGTACAGCTGTACTTAAAATTAGCCCAGCTCTGGTGTGTGAAACACCACATGGGACACACTGAAAAGTGGCGATGTGTGCACCAACAGTAATACAAGAGCTACAGTTCAGGTAATAGGGGCCAATTCTACAACAGCCAATGTGTGTTGCTCCATGAACTTGCCTGAGCACCCACCGGATGCTGGGTATAGAGCTGTGCGAGGCTTGCAGAACTCAGTGCCTGAGCAATGCATGCAGGTGTCAGGGTCAACGCTTTAGCTGCAACAAAGAGGAAGACATGAACAGAACCATAAGCTCTACGACTCAGTGTTACACAGTCTACAGATGGCTGTGTGACTCTGTGCTCCTTAAGCCTTGCCTCAGTTTCCCCATTACCAGGAGAAACTATGGAGTTCTCACCTAGATGAAGACTGGGAAGTGTAGATACGTCTTCAGAGCAGCGTCTGGCAGCCGCTTTACCTATGCCAGATTAGAGTAGGCCCTGTTTGAAGGTTTCCAGGGATGCTCTTAAAGCAGGTGGGATTCTTTCCATTAGTATAATTCTTGCTCAGAAAGCAAAGGCTACATTGCCACAAACTCATACAAAACAAGGAGCCATCAGAACACACCCTCAGAGATGACTGGGAAGTACTCGCAGCCACCCCAGTTATGTATGGGGAATGCCTTTTCTCATTTTATTCAGTAAAAGAAAAATCAGCTCCTCGATTTTCTAAGCTTTTCAAAAGAGACTGGAAACAGAAATTTAGAACCAGCTTCCTCCCTTGATGGCAATCTTTAGTCTATTTTATTGTAATAGAACACTGTTTTAGACTGAGGTCCCCAACTTGTTTTGGCAACACACACTAAGCTGTTTCCTGCTGTATCTCTGCCCTATTTCACTGGCAACATTAAAAAAAAAAGTGTCGGGTCTCATTTGCTCTGGAGCCAGCCCCAGCTGCTCGGAGCACCTGTATAATGCCAGCAGGCTTGAAAGAGTTCTGAAGGGCATAGTGCAGCCCTCAAATCGTATGGCAGCTTCTCCTCCAGCTTGTCACAGCACACTGTGGGGTTGGTGTTTTCTTTGAACTTGGGGATCTGAATTGCACAAGACATCGTGTTAGTAGACAGTGGGGAGTAGGAAGACAATGTGGGTGGTGGTGGGGGTAGAAATGAAGGAACCATCTGAAGAGGCTGGGGGTGGAGGGAGCTTCATACTCAGGCCGTAAAATAGAATGTTCTGGTCATTGCCAGCTGGGACCTGGAACCCCCAGCCTTACAGGAGATGCTTGCCCTGAAGGTGTGGAGACAGCAGGTGGAATAATCTAGAAGCACTGAGGTTCCAACAGGAAGGTACTCAGGCCTCTGGGGGCTAGCCTCTGCTGGTGGCTGTGGGCTTGCTCAGCCAGATCTGCTGTGGAGCAGGCTTTTGGAAGTGGAGTGATTCTGTAAAGTGTATTGGAATGACCTATGTGAAGGGCCTCACACCCTCTTAAATGATTCCAAACAACACTTTGAGGCTTTTGAAATCAGGGTGGCAAGCAGTCTGCGGGAGCACCTGGGATCCTAGGGATGGGAGACTCTGGGCTCCCCTCCTTCTAGCAGCCCTGAGTCCCAGCAGGGAGGGGAGGAGTCTTCATGCTTGCTGAGTGGATGCTAGCTCCTACACCTCCAGCCTGCCACCTCATTAGCGCCTCATTAGCAGACACTGCACAAAACAATCCAGAGGGTGTTCTCGGGGCAAAACGTATCCAGTGGTTACAGCTTCTTATAGGGAGTTTGGTCATTAAAAGTTTTTCAGGGCCTGAAGGTCCAATTTTCCATAGGCGGAGGCATCCGTTTTTAAGATGGTGTTTGGAGCTTGCCCGCTGGGTCACAGAGCGCCTGCCTCAGATAGGACACCTCTGTCGCTGAGCTAGCTTGTTAGGGAAATGGGCTGAAGAATAGCGTGTTCTAAGGACGAGGTTCAAAGCCAAGGACAAAGGCCTCGGACAAGTGTGCTCCTGAGCTCAGCTTGTACCTCTGAAGGCACAACATGTTTGTGGCAACACTCATCAGTCCCTTTGGGGTATGTATGGCCTTCAACCCACTCGCTAATGACACTGTTTCCTCAGCAGGAAGGCATAGTTGGGCTTTGTAATAGTCACCTCCCTTGTCCTTGATCCCCACCAACTCTAAGAATTACAAACCCCCACCTCCACCAGAGTCCACCTAAGTAGCCACACAGCTAAACCCTTAGACCAGTGGGCAGCACTGACACTGAAGCTTCTAGGTCCTTGACAACTTAGGCCCTTCTGGGGCATCAGAGCACCAAGAGGGACAGACATGGCGTGCCTACACTCATGTGGCCCCCATATCCATCTAGAGAGGCGGTTATAACTACCATGCTGCCTGAGGACTGTCCACCTTCTTGTATCTGCTTAGACTCACTAAACCCCACTGCCTGAGCTCAGCTCCGGCCACGATGTCCTCTGGGTCATGCTAATGTAGAAACAGACCCTGCGAATTCAGCCATGGCAAGAATTCTCAACAATTGCCCTGAAGCCCAGCGGTTCACGTTAAAGTAGACCTGGAGCAATGGGCTGTCATTGTGAGGGACAGAAGTGAATGCCGTGTCCCTCACCCAGGATAGCTAGGGCTGCATGGGGCATGCCTTCTTGCCTAGAAAATGGAATCCTCCAATAGGCGTCTTAGTGACACTGCAGACTTCAGAGAGACGGCTCCCTGGGAGGTGCTTGAGCTTCCTTTACAGTGAGGAGTTAAAAGGGGACACTTTGGGAAGACAAACATGGTCTGGAAGGAGTGAACGTGGCAGTTGGGTAAGCAGTGACGGCTGAAGCTGTAAGTGTCCCTGACATAGGGGTAAACGAAGTGGACTCTCAATAGACAGTGGGCAGCTCTGGGGAGACCCCCACATCCACTGTTCTTCCAGACACTGTATGAGAAAACCTCACTAGGGGCACTGTGCTCTGTCCCCAGAAACTATGCCACAGAACCTGATGGGCATCTGCCCAGCAAGTGTGTGGATATGTGTGGCAGCGGAAATCCAACTTCCTGTCCTCATGGACACATTTGGTAAAGCAGATGAAGGAAATGGCCACGTAGTCTTGTTTCTGTCCTTTTATACCAAGAGCAAACTATTCTAAAAAGGAGTGTGTATTTTATGTAGTGAGTGTCCAAACCGTAACGTTTTTCTTATTTGAATTGTCCACAAAACATATCTGAAGTTAGCTTTATTTGTTTAATGCCATCATGCTCTCCCCATCTGTAAACGCCGGGGCTGTCATATGCAATGTGAACTTTCTCTGCCGTTACAAGTTCTGCTGCGTAAAGAACAGACTGTAGCCGCTAAATGTCTCAGCAAGTGCATACGCAGAACTGTGCCTCAAGGTTAAAAACCATCTGCAGAGTGAATGCCAGGCTTGCCGCCCTGCCTGCCTGAGAAATCCTGTTCACCTTCTTAATGCATTTTTCCAAAACAAATGGTTTTCTTCCAAATCATGACATCCTGCATAAAGGGGCAGACATCAGAGCGTGGCTGCCCTCTCTTCTGGCACACCAATCCCCTGGCACTCTCCGCTGTCACATTATCCAGCACTCTCTTGGTCCCCCTCATTCGGGAGGGGTTTCTCTTCAAAGGCATTGCTTATTATTTGTGCCAAGGGAACTGAATAACAGGAGCGAGCTCTGAAATAAAGAAAAGTTCCGATTGCTTGATGGTAGACAGCGATCAAGCCAGTGGCATCTGACAGGGGAGGGTTTGGGGTCACAGACAAACGTGATCATACGTGGGGGGAGTGGGCCTTGTCAGTGTCAGGCTTTCAATAGGGAAAGGGTAGAAGGCAGGAAGTGTGAAGGGTGTGTAACTTGTATCACATTATGTCTCCCTGGAAACCATCTGCTCAGCTGTGTATTTCACTCAGGGGTGTGTCCTCCCTAGCGACAAAGACAGTGCAGCCTCTTCCATAGTGTGGCAACCCATGGGGTCTATCCGTTTTTATGAAACACACTAGTAAAGCCCCTGGGTGAGACAAGGACTGGAGAACAGATAGAGAGACATCCATGACATCGTGGGCTTGCAGCGGGTGAGTGGCCACAGTCTGGAATGAGCAGAGTTGTCCCCAGACCAAACAGGAGTGAGAACAGATGGGAACAGACCTCTGTAGTTCTGGGCAATGGAAGCACACTTCATTTTCTCAGTGTGTCCCAAGGAGGTGGAAAATGCTGGTAACCTAAGAAAAACCCTAAGGAAGATCTACAGGTAGGGAAGAAAGTGGGCCAAGATATGAAGCAAGGGGCCAAAGTGGCTGGAAGAATATCATTGTTCCTTGAAAGTCACTTTCAGAGTATGCAGTCAGACCGAGTCATCTTTGAAGAGGGGACCAGAAGCATTGCTGAGGGCAGTGACAACGTGGATGGACACTCCTGGAGCTAAGACCTGGCGTAAGATGTTTCAGCAAATGCAGAAATACAAATGTAGCATAAACTGTAGGTCTGCCCATGAAAATGAGCTGGGCATTGAAATTTCCATAACTTCCCATGTAAAATCTAGAACTATAAAAGAGAAAGCACAGCAGTGACTGTGCATCCCAGCTTGGCCCATGTAAAGCAGTATCTAAAGAATGGAGACGGAGGCCTGGCAATGTTGCCCAGTTGGTGGAGTGCTTGCCTGTCATACACAAGGTCCTAGGTCTAATCTCCAGAATCCATAAACCAGGATTGGTAGTGCATGCCTGTAGTCCCAGAACTGTGGGGGCAGGAATGTCACTCTGGGCCATTCCTTACTTTGTTTTGAGTTTGGGGCTAGATTAAGAAAGATACATGGAGCTCAACCAATCAACCCATGGATAGGAGTACAGCTCAGTAGTAGAGTGCTTGCCCAGCATGCATGAGGCCCTAGGTTCAATTCCTTGCACAGCACAAAAATAAAGATCCAAAACTCTGCCAGTTGCTCGTTATCTTGGAATATGACTGCCCTAGCCCAGTGTTAACTGTCGACTTGAGGCAGCCAGCCACGAGTCACCTGAAAAGTCCTCTGCCAGGCTTGTCAATGGGCGTGTCTGTGGAGAGACAGCTTGAGAGGTGACACAGCAGAGTCCCGCCCGCTGTGGCATCATCCTTGCTGGGTGAGCAGTGCCGGCCTGTACGAAAGAGCTGGCTAAGCGTGAGCCTGAGAGCCAGCTAGCAAGCAGGGTTCCTCGTGATTTCTGCTTCAGATTCTTGCCTGTGTTTCTGCCCTCAGTCCCCCTCAGTGATGGAGTGTGACCTGGAAGCGGGAGCCAGATAGGCCATTTCCTCCCCTAGGTTGCTTTTGAACAGTGTTCCATCACAGCGGCGGGAAGGAAGCTAGAGCAGGTAACGCGAACTGATCAGATCTCTGGGAAGATGGGGAAGCAGTGGCAATAAAGACGGGGCCGATACCTGGGCAAACTGGCAAAATGCTTAGTGGTCATAATGAGGTTCAAGCTCCAGGATAAAAAGGAAGCAACCAATGACGGGAGAGGGCTCCCTGGGGAGGAAGTCACAGAGAAGCCAAGAAAGGAAGTATATGGGGAGCAGGTGTCACTGCCTTGATTGTCCTCTGCTCTTTGGGTCACCCTAGCAGCACAGTCAAAGATTCCATTGTGAGGATCTGGCTGGGGTGTTTAAACACCTCACTGATCTTTCTGTGTCTCGGTTACTTCACATGTACAGAAGGTCCCTGAGCCCAATTGCTAGGGTGTCCTAACATAGCTCATGTGAAGACTGACCCTTCCTGGGGTCAGTGCCTGGCACATGGTGGTCCGTGTCTACCTTCGCCAAAGCCTTGCTGCCTCTCCACCGTGCTGAGACAAACACTGCTGGGCCCCACCCCACCCTGAGGACCTGACTGCCCAAGCAGAAGCTTGCGAGTGAGGCTCACAGCAGCACCTTTAAAATGATCATCTGATAGCACACACTTTTTTTTTTTAGCAGAAATGTTGCTTTTTCTATGCTTGATTCTTCCAACAAAATACCATCTGTTCCAACACAGGCTCAACAATCGCTAGAACTTTCTTCAGGCTGGAGAGGAAAATGATGTTCTGGATGTTCTGTGTTTGTGAGAATTTGTGAAGTACGCCTTTGGCATTGCCAGTGGCTGGGGAAATTTTATGGCATTGTTAAATAAAAGACTTTCACTTTGAAAGATTCCCAGTGAATACCATCAAAATGTACACAGAACCAGTGGTGTGTTTGCCCTTCCAAGAAGCTTCACAAAACTAAGAGTTTACCTGAATCCACAAACTACTTAAAACTGGGAGAATATTTGGGACTCAGTTAGACAATCTGTCATCACATGAGATTTCTCCATGAGGTTCTAGTAAGGAAATATTTCCTGTTGAGTGATGTGGCTTTGCACTGAGATACTGTTCTCTTACCTTGCACCAAAGAGTCAGATTCTTACAAAAATGGTCTATCATCCTCCCATCGCTGGGCTCCTTGATCTGCTGTCACATCCGTTCACTAACTTATTTATTATTTCCTGTACTTATTCTTTCAACTGGAGGTCCCCTTCACTGGGCTTGCCAGCTGAGGAATAGGACGCCCCGTGCATCCCTAGCTGCCCCTGGAGAGTCTTCAGATGACAGTGACTTGACCTGTCCTTGGGGACTCTAGGCTGCCCACTCATGGCTCCTTCATGGATAAGCTGCACTTTCTGTGAAAGAAACATATTTCTTCCCAAATGCAGCAATTGCTAAGACAGTCGACGCAGGAGAGTTCTCAGGCTTTGATGCCTTGTAGCTCAAGCAGCCATCTGCACCGGTTAAATTTTTCTTGTCTTTAGTGGTCAGATACCTGACTCAAGAAGGCACTTGGCATCATGGCAGGAAAGACATAGCAGAGTGGCTTCTCAGAGGATCTCAGTAGAACCAGGAAACAGAAACAGACCTTGGTACAGAACAGTCTTACAAATTGCTCCCAACAATCTCCTTCCTGCAGCTCGAATCGCTTCCTAACTATCCCACTCCCATGCTGGGGACAAGTGTTCACATGTATGGGCTTGTAGGGGACATTTCATATCCAAACACCTTCACACATCTAAGACTCCTTTAAGAGCTGGCCCTGTGGGAGATTTGGGGTCACAGGGTCTGAGTGTCCTCACTGCCTCTCCCCATGCACCACCGAAGTTCACCCCTATAGGGGTTATTACACTCATGACAGAGAGAGTTCACCCCTATAGGGGCTGTTACACTCAGGGCAGGGAGAGTTCACCCCTATAGGGGCTGTTACACTCATGACAGAGAGTTCGCCCCTATAGGGGCTGTTACACTCAGGGCAGAGAGAGTTCACCCCTATAGGGGCTGTTACACTCAGGGCAGAGAAAGTTCGCCCCTATAGGGGCTGTTACACTCAGGGCAAGGAGAGTTCACACCCTATAGGGGCTGTTACACTCATGACAGAGAGTTCACCCCTATAGGGGCTGTTACACTCATGACAGAGAGAGTTCACCCCTATAGGGGCTATTACACTCATGACAGAGAAAGTTCTAGGGCCAGGGGAGAGTGACTTCTGAGAGGCCTGTAGTCCACTAGAGACTGTACGCAGGCTCCTTCCCTCCCTCCCTCCCATCAGTCCTGTGTACCATCCTTACAATAATTGTTTGGATTCATTGATGTGAGAGGCCAATCCAGCCATTCGTACCCCTTCAGCCTGGAATTCTGATGCACATCCCAAACTCAGCCAGCACAGACTTACTTAGCACCTAGCCCTGGGAACCTGGTTTCTCCTTGAGCCTCTTTGCTCTCCTGTCCCCACTGATCGCTCCCTAAGTCCTGCTCACAGGTGCTCTGTTGGCTGGCACAGCATTTCCTCTGCCAGTCTTCACCATCTTCTCTACATTGTGACAGTAGCTAACCTGACCAAAGGCCAAGCCCGCTGAATCGCTTCCTGGGAAGCTCATGCTGAAGACAGGCTGACCCGGTGCTCTGTCTAACCCTGTGCTCTTCCAGGCTTGACCCACTGTGTCTCACTGGGATTCGATGCTGCTGGGGCTAAGACAGAGGTCACTCTATCCCCACCGCCCCCTTTGTAGGCAGAATTACATCCTCTAAAAACATATAAGTGACTGTTATTACCCAAAATGCTCGGAACATGAACCGCCTCAGATTTCAAACCGTCTGGAGCATCATGCCATTGAGGGGTTTAAGTGAATCTGCTATGGGGTGTCTGGACCATGAAAGGAATCCTGAGCCACACTTGGCAGAGACCTTTTGATGAAATCCCATCTGAGAACACAGGAACCTGAAGCCCAGGAGCTGGAGACTGGAGCTGAGCAGATGGGCCAATGAGGATCAGGGTTCACTGGATGGCTCTGGGTCCAGTAAATCTCCCTCTAGCCTTCCCAAGAAGCTCTTCTTCCTGGTGTATCCCGGACCTCTCCAGAGGGCCCGACCAGCATGTTCTTCCCTAGGTCTTGCCAAGGTCTCCTGGGGTATGGGGCCTCCAGTCTCAGCAGTCCTGGCTCTTCTGTAGCCTTTAGCAAGTCAAGGAATAGAATATCTGGCTCCATACAAGTCCCCGGAGGTTGGATGAAGTTGCTGAGACAGCCTGTGTGACAACAGCCAGACCGCAGCTGTTCTCCAGTGACTGTGTGTCTGTGACCACCTCTACAGAGGCATGAGGCAAGTTAGCAACCTGGGATTTTCACTTCAGACAACCCAGATGGCATTCCGAAGCAGAACATCTGCACCAAGGACATACTCCCATGGTCTTAGATCCCTTGGTCTCTGTCTTCCTGGCCCGCAGTGTTGTTGCAGTTGGAAAGAGTGACTTAGCCTAGGCCTGCACACAGAGCTGACTGACATCCAGACTGATCCATGTGGCCTGGGGCTATTGATGGAAGTTTCTGTCCCTCCTGGTCCCACAGCCATTCAGTCCCAAATAAACACACAGAGGCTTATGTTAATTATAAACTGTTTGGCCTATTGCTCAGCCTTATTATGAACTAGCTCTTACAACTTGAACTAACCCATAATTCTTGCCTATGTTTAGCCATATGGTTTGGTACCTTTTCCCAGCAAAGCATTCTCATCTTGCTTCCTCTGTTTCTGGCTAGTGACTGCATCTCTGCCTTTCCTCTTCCCAAAATTCTCCTAGTCTGGTTTCCCCACCTATACTTCCTGCCTGGCTACTGGCCAATNAAGTTTCTGTCCCTCCTGGTCCCACAGCCATTCAGTCCCAAATAAACACACAGAGGCTTATGTTAATTATAAACTGTTTGGCCTATTGCTCAGCCTTATTATGAACTAGCTCTTACAACTTGAACTAACCCATAATTCTTGCCTATGTTTAGCCATATGGTTTGGTACCTTTTCCCAGCAAAGCATTCTCATCTTGCTTCCTCTGTTTCTGGCTAGTGACTGCATCTCTGCCTTTCCTCTTCCCAAAATTCTCCTAGTCTGGTTTCCCCACCTATACTTCCTGCCTGGCTACTGGCCAATCAGTGTTTTATTAAACCAATATGAGTGGCAAATCTTAACAGTATAAAAGAGCATTATCCCACAGCATAGGGCTCACTCTGTACATCAAGAAACTGGCCTTGGGGTCACTGTGGAATTCTCTCTGGTCAGTAGAGACATTCCTTCAAGGAACATATTTGTCCCCACAGTTTGAATGCCACCACTATGGGGTCACACTTGCTCAGGCTCACATTATGACAAGCTATGTGGCTGTGCCCATTGACATGTGTGTATTTACAGGTACATACATGTATATGAATTACATGCACTCACACACGCATGCACACACATGCCATGCTAATGACTGCATGTGCTCCAGGCCTTTCCATCTGATACCTCACTTTATCCGGAAAGAGACCTTTCTTTCCTAAGGCTTAAATGTCCTTTGCTGTGACTGGGCAGCTGGTTTCTTTGAAGCCATCTTGTCTGGGTTGTGTCTTACCTGTCCTCTTGAAAATGTACAAATGAATTTTGCTTAGGTTTTGTTTGAATTTCCAACCTTAGAAGAAAGTGTACCGGTTGGGGGGTGCGTCCTTTCAAGTTTCCAGGCGCCTGGTGTCTGTTTGCTTCAAGCCAGAAGCCTGTGGGGTTTGGGTGTCTCCCCAGGGAATCATGTGACAGAAAGCAAGGCTGGGGGAGGGCTACCTGGGCTTGGAACCTGTGCTGCAAGACAAGGTTTCTGGATGCCTTAAATCGACAATTACACTTCCAAAAGTTTTGAAAGTAGGGCTTTTCTCTGGAATTAGGGCTCAGAAGACTGTTCAGGAGCCCAGAAAGTCTACAGGAGGAACCTGGAAACATTAGTAGACCCTCGAAACTCACAGGCAAATGGCTCACAAATACCAAACAGGGTTATTTATAAATAAAAACCCACGGAAGTGAGCGATGCAGAACTGAGGTGTTAATGTCCCACAGCTACAATGGACAGAAAAGTCTGAGGAATTAGATAACGACATGCATCCTGCTCGCCTGAAGGCAGCTTTAAAACAAACAACCTAGGTCATAATATCCTCTTCCAAAGGCAGTATTTCCGTGACTTTTTTAAAAGAAGGCAAACTGGCATTGCCTTAAAGGACATGGACAACATGATTATGTGACAGTAGCAACCCGGTCACTGCTTTGCACGTCCAGTCCTTTCGGAAGTCTGGCTGTGCAGCTTTTACCGGCAGTGAAACCGAGAGCCAGCAGCTTGCCCACAGCCACACACAGGGAGTGCCGGAATGAGGTTTTAAAGCAAATCAGTTGAACTCTGCTGCTCCCCCACGTGGTGCATGTACGCATGCATAAGCGTATGCACACGTGTGCATGCGTGCACCATACAGCCTAAAAATTCCCTGTGTGAGCCCACAGAGCATCTGGCCGTGGCTCCCCGAGTACAACAGTCTATTTTAAGCTTTTACTTGGGGCTACGTTTCAAAGCTAATCCCAGCACCACCAAGAAAACTCTCTGGTGACACAGGTACCATCCATCACACCCTTCCTCTTGTGTTTTCGGTTGCAAGCCTAGCCTTAACCACTGATCTGTCTCCCCAGCTCCACATCTTTCCTTCCCTCTCCTTTGACAAAGCTGGGCTGAGAGATGTTTAGGATCTGATTCACCCCAGCAGCCAGCACTGTTCCCACTCCAGGGACAAGGCCACGTGTGTCTGCTGAATGGTAAGGATAGGCCCAGCCCCTTTGCTTGACTCTAAGCCACATATCATTTGGTAGTGACTGTTCTTCCAAGACATTTGACATTGCCTGGACAAGTACACTGTCATACCGAGCACCTAACGGAATGAGGCCAGACACAATGCGTATACATACTCTGTATAGGATAACCTACAAGCAGACGTACCCCAGCTTCTGGGTTCTTATTAATCCTCTTTTTCATCTCTGTTGGGCTGAGCCCTTAAGCACTAGGTTTCCCTGGTGCCCCCTTAACAACCTGCAGCTCCAGAGATGGAAAGGGCACCAAGAAAGTTATCACAAACTCTGGAGAATGACCCTAAGCGCTCATCGAGGAGGAAGTGTCACCTCCAAGTCTTCTCTCGTGAAATACAAATAAGGATCGTTAAGGAGAAACGAGAGTTTTTCAGGCTAGACTCTGGCCACTGTATGGAAACAGACAGGGAAGATGGATGCTCTGAGAATAAGGCAGCCGGACCTTAACTGTATGGAAACAGACAGGGAAGATGGATGCTCTGAGAATAAGGCAGCCGGACCTTAACTGTATCCTTCCAGTCCTCATTGTTTCCAGGTCATTTCTTGTCTCCATGAATCTGTAGCAAGTGCTTAGTTAACTTTTCTTGTTGCTGCTACTGAAGTCCCGACAAAGGTAATTTAAGCGGAGGTGGGTTATCTGAGCTCACAGATCTGGGGTACAGCCTATCACCGCAGAGAATCAGGCCAATAGGAGAGTTGGATGGTACCACATCCCATGCTCTGTAAAGAAGCAGGGAAAGATGAATGCTGGGTGCTCGGCTGGCTTTCTCCCCTTAGTCAGGGACCCCAGCTCACGGAATGTTGCCAGCCACATTTATTTTGAGTCTCGCCACTCAGCCAATGCA
>LOEQ01002227.1:204517-214585 GCA_001685075.1 Bramus lutescens | reverse complement strand
TCCTTCCTTCCTTCCTTCCTTCCTTCCTTCCTTCCTTCCCTCCTTCCTGCCTTCCTTCCATCCTTCCTTCTTCCTTCCTTCCTTCCTTCCTCCTTCCTTCCTTCCTTCCTCCTTCCTTCCTTCTTTCTTTTTTCCTTCCTGTCTGTCTGTCCGTCATCTCTTTTCATCTATATAGATGTTTGCCTCTGTGTATGTCTGTGCACCACATGCATGCCTGGTGCCTTCAGAAATCATTACAGGGCATCGAGTCCCTGGGAACTGGACTCACAGATAGTTATGAACTGCCATGAAGGTGCTAAGAATCGCGCCCAGGTCCTCTGGAAGAGTAGTCAGTACCTTTAACCACCGAGCCAGCTCTCCAGCCCCACTGGAAGTTTTTCATCTGCATGAAATGTGTTCTTATTTCAGACACTGCCAATGCCAAAACACGTGTCAGGGGCAACATTTCACAAGATGGAGGCATATATCAGGAGCCCAGTATTGTAAACACCTGGTTGACAGTTCCAGGGAGCTGTCTAGAACATACCAGAAAGCATGGCTGTATGCCTAGCCATCCTCAAATGTTGCCGCTTTGGTTTTCCAACTATGAAGGGAGTACCAGTTTCTTGGCTGATTCCATGCAATTACTTGAACTGTTTAGGCTTCTCGTTGTTCAAAGATGCTTGGGGACCCAGAAAACCTCATCTCAAAGGCAAGGGGGGCCAATCAAATAGAGCCAGTATTGTCATTTTGCTTTTTATCAGTTCTTCTTTTGAGACAGAGTCTCATGTATTCCCAGCAGGCCCCAACCTCACTACATAGGTGAGACTAGCCTTGAACTCCTAAGTGCTAGAATTACAGACACACATCACTTTGCCCGTGTATTCAGAGCTGGGGCTTGGACACAGCTTCATGTATACCAACTCAACTGCATCACAGCCTTCTTAGCCACTTTTCTCATTCTCCCCACATACACAAAGCAGCTGCTGGGTTAAAACGACAAGACATTAAGAGTGATTTCATTCCTAATATTTTATGTTCTAGTAAATAAATTTTGCTTAAAGATCAGAAGGGCAAAACCTAAGTCCTGACCTAGAAATCAGACAGTGGGGGCACACACCTTTAATCCCAGGATTTGGGAGACAGGGGCAAATGGATCTTCATAAATTCAAGGTCACCCTGAGCTAAAATCGATGCAGAAACAAATCCAAGTGTGGGGGCCTGCACCTTTAATCCCAGTTCTAGGGAGTCACACCTTTAATCCCAGTACTAGGAGGAATATCAAATGAGAGGAGAGAGAGGCTTAGGATGCTTGGTCTGTGGTCACCCAGCGTTGGTAGAGATAAAACTTCTATAGTGGCTTGGTTACTTTGCTTTTCTGGTTTTGGGGTTGAACCCCAATATCTGACTCTGGGTTTTTATTATTTGTGCTACGTGAATAATGGACTACCCCACCCTGAACACTGACTTTTGGCTCACGGTCTTTGCACCTGTGGCTGTTGGTTATGGCGTTCCTTCAGCTGTGGATCTTGAAGACTCATGACACAAACTGTTCCTCAGATACTGAGGAGGACAATCTCTAGACAAGCTCCTCTTCCAACCCATGCTTTCAGGAGAAAAGGATGCAGATGCAAAGCCTGGTCACTCGCTTTAGTTTATTGGCTGAATGAAAAATGTTCCCTGCATTGTTCCAGGGTGGGATATTCCAGAGGTGCAGTCGGGAGACTTGGTGGCACCCTCAGTGGCCCTGTGACTTCCAGCCACCAGATGAGAAGGTGTCACACTCAACTTTACTCTTTCTAGCACCTGGAGTTGAATTTATTTTGTATGGCATTATGTTGGCAGAGGCTGCTTGTTTGTTTTCCAGCTTCCCTAACCCAAAATAACCACACAAAAAAACTGTATTAATTAAATCACTACCTGGCCAATAGCTTAGGCATCTTTCTAGCTAGCTTTTATATCTTAAATTAACCCATTTCCATTATTTTATATTTTACCACGAGGCTCGTGGTTTACCAGCAAGGCTCCAGCAAATCTGTTTTTGTGACAGCTACCTGGTATCCCCCTGACTCCGCCTACTCTGTCCTCCTCTATCTGCTTGGAACTCCAGCCTAGCTCTGCTCTACCCTATCACAGGCCAAAGCAGCTTCCTTATTAACCAATGATATTCACAGCATACAAAGGGGAATCCCACATCACCATTAGTGTTATTTTTGTATCAATCTATGAACTAAATAAATTATTTGCTTTCAAAATGCCATTTTCAGGTAGGGAGATGGTTCAGTGAGGTGCCTGCCATGCAAGCTTGAATAACTGCATTTGGACCCTCAGAGCCCATGTTAGAAGCCAGGCACAGGAGTGTGGGCATGTAACTATAGCCTAGGAGGGAGTGGGGGCAAAACGGGCAGATCCCCAAAGCTCGTTGACCAGCCAGTGTAGACGATTAATCATTGAGCCTCAGGTTCACTGAGAGACCCAGTCTCAAAGCAATCAGGTGAATGGCAATCAAGGACAGACACCAAACATCAGTCTCTGGACTCTGCATGAGTATACAATACCACACACAGCAAAACACGTTTTTAATTAAAGTTTTCAAAAGATTGAAATGGGTAAATTTTCAAATTTTAAAAGCAGTAGGAGATCACCTAAGGTCTAAATATTGCTATGAGTCTGCCCACCAGAAGCCACCTTCCCTATGGTCTGTGCCGTGGGAGGGCAGTGTAGGTGCGCCATGTCCGTTCCACGCTGATCATAACTGTTGTGTCCTGGTTGGGCCTCACTGTGCCCCTCTTAAGGCCATGTCTGTTGTGGAGTCCTGTGTGAGAAGGAAGCTCACTCCAGGCCTATCCAATTCCTGGAATCTCACTTCCACAAAGCGAACAGATCCATCCCCCTACAGGGAAAAAAGGTGACTGGACAGTGTGCGAAGACACTCGTACCCCAACATCTCCCCGTAGCAGCTAGAGGTCACAAAGCCTCAAGAACTAAAATGCACACAGTTGGGCTTCCTCACAGTGCCTCACAGTGTGGGCACCCGNGCAGATGTCATGTTGGCATCTCACATGGTCCACCAAGTGGCTCTGTAGAAGATGAAGAGTTGCTGGCATCTTAGAAAGCCCTGCATGAGCCCCCCTGCTGCTACACCCACCGCCCTGGTGATACACGATACTCCTGTAAGAGTCGTTCATGAAAATTCAGCATTTTATGATCCAATGGTTAGCTCCCAAGTTTTCAGCTCCCAGGTTTGTGCCACCTACCAAAATTGGACCTC
The DNA here is from genome assembly GCA_001685075.1 of Bramus lutescens. NCBI lineage: Eukaryota > Metazoa > Chordata > Mammalia > Rodentia > Cricetidae > Bramus > Bramus lutescens. Next base: position 211,335 of record LOEQ01002227.1, on the reverse strand, counting down.
ATTGCTTTTAGAGAAGCAAATCTAAACCAGGAAGAAAGACCCTGGGTTGATATATATATATAGTCAAACAACTCTGATGTGTCTGTTCACCTGCCTGGATTTCTTCACATGCAATCTCTTAACTAGATACATGTCACATTGACACAAAGCTTGGAAGGAAAGCCCTTTTGAGACCAAAGACTAGCGTGTGAGTTTGACAGATTCAACTCACAGTATTGGCAAGTTATAGTGTGGTGACAGGCTCTAAACATGATTAGAAGCACAGTAATGAAAACAAACTATCCTGCAGTTCCATCCCTGCATTTACACCCAGTCCTGTGCATTAAATCGGCCAGACACAGTGCCTCTCCATGCTCCAGTGTTCTTCTTTCACACCGAGGACAAGTGCCAGTGTGAGAGGCAGCCACGAGGGAAACTCCTAGGAGCAGGGGAAGCCAACGCAAATTACATCACTCACATTCTAGCCATTCTAGCCATTTCTAGAAGCCAGACCCTTCCTCAGCAGGAGGCTGTCATGGCACAGTGGGGTTTATCCATGGCAGAGTGAAAGAGAGGAGGGTCTCTAGTAGATACAGAAGAGGCTGTGCCATCCCCATTGAGGCTCTGATCCTCACTGCCAGCATGGCGGGTGCTAACTCCCTGTTGTTCCCATCTTCGAGGACTTTGTTCATTGGCCTCATTTCAGCAGAAGGACACAGCCCAAGCAGACTGTCCAGCATGGCCGGGGGAGCTGCCCTGTGTGTAGAAATTGCATGTCCATGTTTCATCGGAGCCCTCCGACAGCATGAGGGATTTCAGTGGAATTAGCTTGGTGAGGAAGCAGAACTTGTGTTTCAGCTGTGTGAGGACGGTCGTTGCTTCTCCCTGATGCACACTTCACAGAGAAAGAGTCAAGGGCAGGGAATCAGTGACCTGGCCAGGCCAGCATCAAGCAAGTCAAAGCCAAGGTCATCCATCCTGCTGTGGCTTTCTGCCACTTTGTGGTGCTTCTCATGAGACCACTCACTAGTTCACGTGGGCGCACGCGAGCACATACTTTTATCCTAACATGAGATCAGGGCAGCCACCAGTCTTCTATGGTGTCTGGGAAACATCCGGGTTAATCTAGTCCACGCTAAAACAGGGCGTGTGAATGGAGCTTCCACTGCTGCTGTGAGGGGCTTGTCGGTACAGTCCTGTGTTTGGTTAGTTGTTTGTTTATCTACGTATCTGTGTTTTACTACATTATGCCTCAGTATTTCTACGGCCTTTGGCTCTCACAACATTAAGTATTATTAAACCCTAGGACCTATCTAATCCACAGCATGTGGCCAATGAACTAGAAAAACAGGAAAGTGTTGACACTCGGGAACGCAATGAGTGAGGTTAGCTTAGCTCTTGAGCAAACACGGAGCTAAGTGTGCTGGCTAAACAGATGAAATCAGAGTTTTCAGAGACAGGGCAGATCCAAGAGGAAACAAGATTGCAGTCAAGATTCTAGCACTCTAGACAAAAGCATAATGACTGAGGGGGTGTGCTGGATGGGTTTATGTCAACAAGCTAAAGTCATCTGAGAGGAGGAAAACTCAATTTCTCAAAAAAATTTCTTTATAAAATCTGGCTGCAGGCAAGCCTGCAGGGCATTTTCTTAATTAGTAAAGGATAGAGGAGAGCCTGGTCCGTTGTGGGTGATGTTCTGGTGGTCTTGTGTTCCGTAACAAAGCCATGGGGACCAAGGCAGGAAGCAGCACTCCTCCATGCCTCAGCATCAGTATCTGGTCTGCAAGTTCCTGCCCTGTTTGAGTTCCTGTCCTGACTTCCTTCCGTGATGAACAGTGAGTGATACGGAAGGGTCGGCTCCATAAACCCTCTCCTCCCCAACTTGCTCTTTGGTCATGGTGTTTCGTCACGGCCACATTCGCTCTAACTGGGACAGGGGTCAAACAATGCTGTCTTCTTGGGTCTCTGGGGCACGCACAGGGAGATGGGGAGCCCTTAGCCACTTCCCCTGCAGACGTGGGATGGTCCTGCTCGGTAGACCTGCAGTCAGTTTGTGTCGCTAGATCTTGGGCAATGGCTGATGTGACATGAGATTGGCTGAGACCAGAGTCGCCCTAATCTTGCTGCTGCTGGGTATGACACTCTGTGAACAGAGTTACCATCATGGCCATGGTGGAATGGGGTGCTGGCTAAATGTCACGGGTTCCTGTGAACTTTTAAACCAGCCCCATAATTCACTCTGACATTTTAGTGATTGCTCTTTTCAAATGTATTCTGCAGTCCTCGGAAAACAAAACGCATGAAGCCCTAAACTACAGAAGAAAATGTTTGTCACCAAAAAACGGTAAGTGCATGAGTCTATATAACTACCCCCACCCTCCTGGGGAAAGTAACGAGTTTTGGAAAGCAAGCGTTTGAAATCAATAAACGAAATGTCTCTGCCTGGAACATCTGCTACGCCCCTGGTGCTCTTTGCCTGGCAGTCATTGTTGTTGGGATTTCTTTGGGCTTCCCTGCGTGTCCTCCTCTGAGATGTGCTGGGGTGACTTCCTGCTATGTCATGCCCTTGGGTTTTCTGTGCTTTGGCTTCCTTGTGATTTGCTAAATGGAAAAACTCTGAAGCACATAGGGGTCCGCTCCCTACAAATTGATGAAATACAACCGAACCGAATCTAACTGCGCCTCCACGGGAGGTGGGAGGATCTTTCTTCCGCCACACTCTCACTGTGGAGATGTGCAGACGTGTGTTCTTAAGAGCTTGGTACAGTTTCCTCAACATAAGTGAAATATTGTGCTCAGCACAAGACACAGCCTACCGCAGCACTGAGTTACAGAGACAACGCTTTGGGTGACGGAGGGAGCAGCAGTTCTGAAGGTGGCAGTTTTAAAATATCTTAAGCATAATTTATTTGAAAGTCATTTTGGCTCATTTTTACATTGGTATATAAGTCAAGTCAGGTTTTATTTTAAACTCCTTAATGGAGGGGTTTCTCAATTCTTGACAAAATTCATAGTAGGTTGGGGTTTTTTTTCCTAATAATGAGCTTTTTTTTTCTATTAAGCTCTGAACGCATGGTTTTATGATCTACTGGGCATACCCTGTGGAGTCAAACAATATCTCTATAGAGATGTTGGGGAACGGAGCCCCTGACTCAGGTTCACACTTTCCCGACTGAAAACTTGGCATGAGCATCTCTTCTCTATGACAAACAGGTATGCTGTGGGGAGCGGGAAGCTCACTGCCTGGTATGTAACTCCTATGACCTGGTGCAGCCAAGAAGGTTCCCAGGGACATCATTTTCTTAAGGCAAAAAGGATGGACCCTGAACCCTGACAATAATTGGAAGTGTGTTCAGTGACATTTTGGTGCAGCAAAATGTTGTAAGATAAATGTTCTAGACCCTTCCTTGAGTGCCCTTTATATGCTGTATAATTGAAGTCTGTTTCCCCGTCAGAGTGTATGCCATATCTTATTAATAACAGGAACAGTAGAGGAGGCGTAGAGGTTGAGCTACACACAAACTGTTCACCAAGTGCAGTTAAAATGGTGGCTCTTTGTTTGTTAGAGGGACAGGTTATACATGTGTCCTGAAGCAATGGTTTGAGCAGAGGCCACAGGGTGGCGACCTAGACAGTGCTGAAACAATGTCTAGTTTGGAGACAGGCCTCAGTCCGCATCTCGGACTGCCTGACTGTAGCCCAGACTGGCCTTCACCTCGCTGCGGTCTTGTCTCAGGCTCCTGGGTAAAGAATAACTTTTAAATCCTGTTTCTGGTCGCATACAAACAGCTTTGCTTTTCGGGTGATTGCTTCCTATAATTTTGAGTGTCAAACTCAAGTATTCTGAGCAGCGTGCGTGAACATTTCTGTAATAAACGTTTCTTTTTGTTTTCTTTTCCTCAGTTTGCTACGACCCATTTCCCACTTCCGCAGACAGCGCAGTGAGGGAGCTGCGGTCTCAGTGGCTCGCAGCCTTGCAGGAACAGACGTTAAGTGTAATTGATTTTTCTAATCTGATTTTCCTTAAACATGGCCAATTACTTTCCCTTGTCACTGAAACATTACATGATGACAATCCGAAAGACAGGCAGTTCTGAATCTAACTTCAGGGGCCATGTCAAGCTAAAACTATCCCAAGTTTTATTCCCTTTCAAATGGCACTAGCAATTTGCCACCAGTAGTTCTTGCTTTGGCCATATCCTGTGTGATACATGGGTGCACACATGGCTTGCATGGTTTTCAATAATATTTCCAGTTAGCAGACAAAGCCTTGCAGCATTTGCATAATGTATATCCTGATATGTCATTCCTCTGGGTCATTCCCGTTCCAGAGCCTGGTTTTGGCTTTTGCTCCTGCACTGTACAGCGTTGTTTTTCCACAAAGCATTCCTTTCCAACAAAGCACGCACTTTCTGTTCCTTCTCCTCCTTGGCTGTGATACAGAGTCTTCTGGGGACCCTGGAACTCACCTGTTGGGGGTCTGCAGAGCCCTGAACCACGTGTCTGCAGAGCCCTGGACCTTTTGATTTTTAAGAGCCAGACATCTCCACATCCAGATGGCAGGAACAGAGGCAGCGTTTGTCAAAACTGATTCCATCCTAGGAAACAAAGAAAGTGCTTATAGTAAATGAAAGCACCTGGAAGAGCCTTGAAGGTCACTGGGAATGGCCTGGCCATTGGTCATTGATCATTTTGTCTGCTCTCAGCGGAGGCCTCAGCTTCCAGCTAACTTACGCTCATTTCCATTCTGGATCAGGGAGACTTTCAATTTTTTTTCTCTGGCTCTGGAACTGATACTCTGAAAGTCCGGGAGGAAAAGAGTCCCGGCAAAGATCCCATTGTGGGTAGCGCATACAGGATTTGCCGGAGGCCGAGCAGCTCCAGATTCATTGCTCTCCCACCTACCTGCCAGAATCGAGCAGGCGCACAGCTCCCAGCTCACCTGCATCTTTTGAATAATTGGCAGATTCAGTAAGGCTTGCTGAAGGGTTAGGCAGAAAGGCAAGGGGACAATTTACCTGCAGGAAGTAGGGAACAGCCACCAAGGGAGCAGATCTGAGAAGCCAGACACCGCCCCCTTGTGGCCATACATCTCTCTGACTGCCTAAGCATTCTCGAGCCTGTTGATGGACCATGGAGACTAGACACTGTTTCCCAAGTCCTTACAGGACAAGGAAGAAGAGACACGGGCCAAATGTTGAATAATGAAACACAGTGTTGCCCGTTCTCTCCTGATATAGATAATTCCTGGCCTTTCTGCCAGAGAACTCCTGCTTGGAGATCCAGGTGAGGTGACATTTGGTTGGTCATTAGAAGCCAAGGCTTCACAGTCAGACAAACCTACTGCCACCTTCCAGCCCTAGGCCCAAAGAAAAGACCCAGAGTTCTCAACCGCAGACAGCCCTCAGATTAGTCACAGAAGCAAGACCTGGGTAAAAATGCCCATCGAGGAGCCGCGTTATCATTTATTTCCTTTCTTGGTTCTTTGTGTCTTTTCCAGGCTCCCCTTCTTTCTAGCCTTCATGAACGATGGGTCGAAATAGTGCATGCATCAATAAAAGATGTTTGATCCTGCTTTGGGGTCACTGGGTCTCTATCTGCATTTCTCGTGGGGCCCAGCAGGGACCCTGGCAATAAAGACGCCCTGGCAGGGAGTGGGTTGTATGGGCCCAGAAATGAGTGAGTTCACACTAAATGGGCCCAAATGGCCCGCTTGAACTTCCTAACATCTTATTTGTGTGGGTTCTTTTTTCCCACTTCAGTAGGGGGGGAGCAGTATAATTCGCTGTATTCTTTCTTTTTTACTTAAAAAGAGAAGGGTGAAAGGGACCAAGAGCAAACAGAAATGGAAAGGGAGAGGTGGTCAAGTGACAGGGCTTAAAATATCCAAGGAGCTGGTGCGTCAGGCGAATAAAGCGCCGGAGAGGTGGGGTGACCTGCTTTCCACAGGGCTGGTCTTGGTGTGAGGAGAAAGGATGGAAGCAGGCGCCTTCAGGGTGGGCTGAGGGGCTGCAGGTGTGAGATGTGAGGTGTGTAGAAATCTACTGGATGGCTCACATCAGCAACTCAGGGCCCGTCTGTGCAGTGCCAGCCAGTGGCGCTATTTACCAGTGAGAGATTTTAGGAAGATGTCTCCCTTCCAGATGACCAAGGGCCAGACTTCTCAGTGGAGGGGATCAATCCAAAAGACATCTTACAAACTCCACCTGAGACTAGTAGCAGCTTTGTGATTGTCCAAGAGCAGGTCAAGGTAAAATAACCTCTCCCGTGAGTGACAGGTGGGGACGGTGAGCCCGGTTCCTGGTATACCACTCAGATCTCCTGTGTGTCCACGTCAGCTGTGAGGTACAGACTGGGCCACAGCACTACCCATTGTGAACTCAAAACCTCTATAGCCAAATCCAAAAGATTAATCTAAGCTCAGCCTCAAGAGTCCGTGGGACTCGGAATCCTATTCCATCCATGGTGTTCTGCATCTTCTTGAGACAGGATGATCCTGGATGTGGCAGTGGGTAAATGAAACTTAACGTGGTTGGAATATTGTAAACATTGCATCAGGCAGTGCCTTGGCTGGTGACTGGGGTGGTATCTAGATGGGCTCCTTGTGAGGGTTTCAGACAGTCAGTGTTTGGAGAGAGTGGCAATACTGCATGGGAAAGAAGGGAGGCTCAGGGACCAAATTCAGGAAGCCACAAGGTTGGGCTCCAAAAGCAAGCACAGAGAGATGAAGCTCACGCACACGGGTTCCTGAAGGTGAGAGGACAAACACTGGCTGCACGGCCCTTCCTGTCACTCATGGAAGATGCAGCGCTGATGGTCAGCAGTGGCATGCGGCCACC
>LOEQ01002227.1:171148-190094 GCA_001685075.1 Bramus lutescens | reverse complement strand
TCTATCATCTATCTATCATCTATCTATCTATCTATCATCTATCTATCTATCATCCTCTATCTATCATCTATCTATCATCTATCATCTGTCTATCTATCATCTATTTACTTATCTTTATCCCATCTTCTAATGTCACATATGTGTGATGTTCATATGGAGGAATTTGGGGGGGGTTCAAGACAGAGTTCCTCTGTGTAGCACTGGCTTCCTAGAATTCACTCTGTAGATGGGGCTGGCCTCGGACTCAGATTCGCCTGCCTCTCCCTCCCCAGTGTTGGGGTCAAAGGTAAGGCCCACCACTGCCCAGCACAGAGGAAAATTTTAACAATAAATCAAAGGATACTCAACACATCTGACATGCTGACCTGCTGCTCCTAATGAGGTTTCTCTGTCAAATATAGACAAAATGAAACAAAAACATGCTTAATCATGAGATTCTTAGTGAAAATCACTATCATTTTTAGATGACAAAATATCACCATTATTTTCATTAAAGCCAGGAATTATATGAAACTGACTGCCTTTTGTAATTTCTGTTTGACATAATCTGAGTGACTCTAAAAGCACGGTGAAAAATAATCAGTGTAAAACCTAAGAAAAAGTGATAAAATCACACGTTATTGCTGAAGATTATTAGAAAGGGAAAGAAGCTTTGGAATTAATGTGAGCATGTGCGTGCAAAGTAAAATGCAATTGCTGGCAGCATTTCTCTGCATCCACGAGATGCCTCTGGAAATAAACACTAGAATAGTGAAGGAAATTAGAAAATCTTATTAAAAGACATAAAGCAAGAAAAGAAAGAATAGAAAGGCATTCTGTGGGTTTTGAGGGGAAGGCTTCATACAACCTCCACAGAAACTTGTATTTCAATCCAGTGGCAATTAGTGTCTCAGTAAGAATATGCGTGGATTGGTCCTGACAGGTGGGAGCAAGGAAGACCTGAGAAAAGCAGAGGGGTCAAAGAACACAGCCTAAGCATTGTGGAGTCGTACCAGATCCTGCAGCGGAGGCCTGGGAACTCTGTACACCATGGGCCAGGCATCAGGTGGGCAGGTGGCACCTGGGACCGCCCAGACTAGCCTCCTGTCTACTTAAAAAGCCAATATTTAGTAACAGTGGTAAAGAATAGTCTCCCAGGGCTGCCAGACTGTCCCTGCTATGGCTGAACACACAAGAAGCCACTCAGACGTCTGAGTCCTCAAACTCTGAGTTGGTCTCTGTCGGAGCCCACAGATATGAATTCGGTCCACCTTGAGCAAAGGTCAAAGACTTCAGGCGTCTTCTTGCTCCTTCAAGGTTATGGCAGGAGGTTTGGCCCAGGGTGTGGCTACCTACAGGTTGCTTGGCTTAAGGTGTGGTCACTGCATCTCCTGCCTAATCAACAGAATACTTTTAATTCAGGATATAATTATTTGATGTTTCTGGCGAAGGGATGAGGTGATGAGTACACCCCCAGGACCAGAAAGCTGTAGAGACCACACCCCCAGGACCAGAAAGCTGTAGAGGCCACGCCCTCAGGACCAGAAAGCTGTGGAGGCCACGCCCTCAGGACCAGAAAGCTGTAGAGGCCACACCCCCTAGGGGAGGGGAAAGGAATAAACCTCTTGAAGAGGAGCAACTCAAAGTGCAGAGGAATGTTTCCCATCAGCCCTGATTCCTGCCTAGGCTTGGGGCCCTGTCTGGCACCTGCCCTGAAGCTGAACCCCACTCCACTTCTGTCCCCAACTATATCTTGGGGGCATGTTTTGACCCCAAACCTTCCATATGATCTTTCAGGTCTAAGCATATGCCCCGTGAGAGGTTACGCCCCACGAACTGCACGGTGGAATTGGGGCCTGACACACTACAACCTCTGGAGGGAACGGCAGTAAACGAGGCTAGCCAGGCGTGCTCTTCTGTGTAATCAATTCCCCAGCCTCATCCTGGCATGAAATCATCTCCATACCCGATTCCCTAGCCCTGCCATCTGCCCTCTTCGTTGTGGACGTTACTGAGGTCCTTCCTCCACATTGGCTGCAGGCGCCCTCTCCTTCTCTCTGGGAGACAGGAACCTGTGGTTCTCCTGAACTGTGAGATAATGGCCGGTCTGCATCTTCCCTGGTGCTGCTCCATGAGGAGAAAGCGTCACCCTGGGAGCCAGGGCCTACAAGAGCAAGTGCCTGAAGGACAGACAGTTATTTCCAGTCTGCCACAAGCCCTAAAACCACCTCCACCTTGATTGCTCTAGCGTCCTCATCTGTAACTACAGTCTGGAAGCCTGTGACCTCCTTTGGGAGAGAAAGAAAGACAGCTGGAAAGAAATCACTAGCAACCAGCTTCAAAGGAGGCAGGCATATTGCAGCAAATCTCCTCCAGGCAGAACCTCAACAAAGCCTTCCAACCAACCCCCCAAGGCCAGCCTGCTGAAGGCTCTGAAGATGGATGCTGCTAGCGTCACCTGTGTGGCGCAGTTTTACGCTTGCTGGCAGCCAGCGTGTCTTCTCCACACTCGAGCAGATGAGAGCCACGCGGCCCAGCTTTGTATTAAATCATGTGTCCATAAGGACTGCACCTGTGTTTTAGTTGTGGTTTCTATTGCTGTGATAAAATACCGTGACCAAAATCCACTCGGGGAAGAAAAGGTTCTTGCAGCTTGCCGTTCCGCATCATAGTTCATCACTGAAGGAGTCGGGACAGGAATTCCAGCAGGGCAGGAACACAGGGCCAGGAACTGAAGCAGAAGCCACAGGGGAGTCTGCTCACTGGTTTGCTGCTCAGCCTGATTTCTTATAGCTCCTAGGGCCACCATCAGGGGTGGCACTGCCAAGTGAGCTGGGTGCTCCAGCATCAATCGTCAATCAAGAAAATGCCCCCACCGACTTTTCTGCAAACCAGTCCTATGGAGGCATTTTCTCAATTAAAATTTCTTCTTCCCAGATAGCCCAAGCTTCTGTCCATGCTGACACGAAAATTATCCAGCACAACACGTATCTATGGCAAACTCGCTGAATGGGTAAAGGAATGGATGAGTGGATTGTACTATGAGTTCTGAGGACTTGCAGAAACAGAATACCCCATTCAGTCTGAGGATTTCGTAGAGGTGAGAACTAGTGACTGGCTGCTCTGCTTCTTTGACCTTTCCACTTTCACCCCTGTGACATGTGACACCAGGTTTGTATTATTAAGACCAATTAGAATTTGTGCTGCATTGGATTGATGAAGCCTCCAGGTCTCCAAAAAGACAAGGCATCACTGACTGCTATATTGCTTGTCTTCGTCAGCCCAGCCACCATACAAGGCCATAAGTTGCTCAACTAATAGAAACAGAATTATTTCCACCTTCGCTCCCAGATCCAGACCCAGGGAAATGTCTCCTTCCCTCTGAGCTTGTGTTGTGCCTCTGAAAAACAGCAGACCTTGAGAAGAAAGAAGCTCCAGCATCCAGTCTCTTAAGGCTTGTTCTCACTCAGCTGCCATGCTTCAGAGACCCATAAACTACAGCTATTGGGTCCTATACAAATCCCAGACAAGCTTCTGGCTAGCACCAGCATCGCCAAGGAGCCATATGAGAGAGGCCACCACCATCGCCATTGGGCGGCAAGGGCTGCGAGACCCCAAGCCAAAACCACCCAGCTGAGCCCAGCAAATACCTACAGGAGTAGGAGATGGAGAATGAGAAATAATGTGTGGGGTTTTTTAAGATCATTATTTTTGCCTTACGTTACTAAGTTTTGGGGTGAATAGATACTCACAACAGTAAAGGAACAGGCAAAGGAGTAATACGTGTTGTTGAAAGAGAGATAGCAGCTGGGCGCCTGTCAGCCTCCCCGTCCATCCTACATTAGTACAAATGAGCCTCTGCCAAGCAGAGCCACACCCCTCCTTCACATCACTTCGAGTCCTTTGAGAGACAGATGTCAGTAGGCATCGTCAGCATCCTATGCCAGAGAAAGAAGAGGCGGTGTCATTTAGGGAGTCTTTAAAATGTCCACTTGCAAGGCATGTCCCTGGGGTGATTCATTTCACTGCCGACTTGATGAGCTCTAGAAGTGCCCAGAAGACGGGCATGCCTGTCGGGGATTATCTTCACTGGGCTGAGTTCAGAAGACTTGCCTGCTGTAGGTGGCACGGCTCCCCGGACTGAGATCCTGGACCCATCCTGTAGAAAAGATGAGCTGAGCGCCGACGTTCATTTCTCTTGGCCTGTTGACCATGTGTGCTACACGACCGACTGCCCTGAACTCCTGCTGCTGTCATCTCTATTGTATGATAGGAAGCTGTGAGTACATAAATCTTCCTTCCTGGGCTGATCATCAGAGAGTTCTATCACAGCAACAGAAGAAGAAGTCAGACAGTCCCCAAGGCCACTCACACTGCAGCCTGAGCCCATGCAGTTTGCTCATTAATGTAGTATTTTCTCCCAGGCTCTTCCTTTGTGGATGTAAAACTGTTTGCCCAAAGACCCAATATTTGAGCATAAACAAGGTTGTTTAATAATTGATCGTTAAATAGCTTCAACGTAGACTATAAGTCAAAGTGAAACCCAAGATGATCATATGAATAAATATGGCTGGGTCAATAGCATCACTATGGTAAAGCCCTGATGTCAACCAAGCTAATGTTTGTGTGACAAGAATTCCAGTCACCTCAAAACTTGTTAAAGAGAGTCAGCGTGGTGGCATGCATCGGGAATACCAGTTCTCAGACCACAGAAGCAGCTATGTGAATGAGAATGCAGAGGGGCTCCAGGGCAAGACCAGCCTAGGCTGCAGGCGCCCATCTCCATAAAGGGTCAGAACGTTATAGCCAAGACCCGAGGGCAAACAAGAAGCTGTCTGGCTGTGTGGAATGAAAGCTCTTTGCTGTCAACAACATGTTCCTCCAGCAGAATTTTGACAGAGCGTGTAGACTCTGGACCTTGGGGAGGCTAGCGTCCTTCCTGCTCCGAGGAGAAGATTAAACTGCACAGCCTGCTTTGTGGAAGTTTTCACAGCTACCAGACTGAGTTCAGCAGAAGCAGAGAACACAGGCACCCCATGGTGGAGAGGAGTAATCAAGACTGAAAGAGCTCAGAGTATTCCAGCTCCTCACGTTTACAAAAACAGCCTCAGAAGACCCCAGCGATATAGGTATATAGAGACAAATGCACGCATGGGTACGGTAGAACATGAAGAAGGAAACAGGAGAGGCTTGTCTTCTCAGCAATGGTTTCTATTTGAAAACTCAAATACCAAATACTCAAATACCAAAGAATATTAGGCAATTGTGGTACTTTGAAAGAAAATGGTCCCATATGCTCATAGGGAGTGGCATTTTTCAAAAAGATTAGGATTTGTGGCTTTGTTGGAGTTGTTGTGGCCTTATTGGAGGAAGTATTTCACTGGGGGTGGTGGGTTTTGAGGTTTCAGAAGCTCAAGCCACACCCAGTGCCTTACTCTTTCTTCCCACTGCCTGTGGATCCAGATGTAGAACCCTTGGCTCCTTCTCCAGCACCATGTCTGCCTGCAGACTGCCATGCTTTCCGCAGTGACGACGATGGACTAAACCTCTGCACTGTAAGCCAGCCCCAGCTAAATGTTTTCCTTGATAAGGGTTGTCGTGGTCATGGTGTCTCTGCACAGCAATGAAACCCTAACTAAGACGGTGTTACACACTGACGTAATCTGCTGGAGGGAACCCTAAGACAGCGATGCACACTGACGTAATCTACAAGAGGGAACCCTAAGACAGCGATGCACACTGACGTAATCTACTAGAGGGAACCCTAAGACAGCGATGCACACTGATGTAATCTGTTGGAGGGAACCCCCTAAGACAGCGATGCACACTGACGTAATCTGTTGAAGGGCTGCAGGTTCACAGAGCCTCCCGCTGTACTCTGGTAATATTTTCCAATCTAAATGGCTCCTGATACATTTTTTATGAACTTAATTTTGAAGAAATTTATATAAATCCCATCAAAAGACAGGAGAAAAGGTGGCAAAGGATACAAAGACGTTCTGGGTGGATCTACAAGATGATGGTAAAGGAGATGTCATGCCTGGAAAATAGCAGAATATGCTGCAGCCACTGAAGCAGAAGATACAAGACGGGTCTACTGCAGATACAGAGCCCAGCGCAGCCATGGTTCTGGTGAACAAGGCGGCTGCAACAGTTCATCTGCAGCTAAGGATGCGCGGGGAAGAGGAGCACTCCCTCGGAAAAATAAAAGGGCAGGCTTAAGGCAGAAGGAGTCCCTTGATCATTTCACCTCTGCCACCTCTGCTCCGTGATTGTCTAATACAAATGCCACTCGCGTTAAAGAGAGACAACCTTCTGCCGCTGATAATCAGATGTCCCTCTCAAAGGTGACACACAAAGACACGTTCTCAGTCCTCTGCTCTCCACGTGGAAGGAAGTCTGTTCCCTGCTCGAGACAATGTTCATTCACAGGCAGCTTTTCTTTGATACTTACGTTCAGTTGACGCAGAATTGTCCAAAGCTTGACGAAACCATTTCTGGTGTGGACATTAGTGATGGAGTGGAATCAGTGCCGATGTCTTTCTGTAAATAAAGCAAAAGTAGGAGACTTCCACCGTTTAAGCACAGATGGATCAGAGGGCCCCGAGCACATTATCTAAACTTCTCCAGCTTGCTCTCTGGTTCATATGACTGCTCTGAGGGCTGCATAGCCACAAAAGAAAAAAAAAGTGCATGTCTCCAACTGAAAGCAAAGAATGCAAACAAGCCCCTTGTCAAGAATGTATGTATGTATGTACTCCATTTGTATGTACTTGATATAAAAGGCAGAGAGTAATACCTACTGGCATTTATGAATGCAACCTGCTGCGAAAGTGTAGCCAACAGATGTATCAAATCCGCTATGGTCCTCAGGTGAGGCTGCAGGTGTTTGAAAAGGAGGAGGAGGCCCAGGGAGGACACTGCTGGGGTGGCATTGACAGGGCACATTGTGTGTGCTTACTCAGGAAGATTACTAAGCAGAACTACCCGCGCCCCCTCAAAAGCTAACAATATCACTGAAAATGGAAAATAACAAAACACAATGAAAAACCATTTTCAAACATAAGGAACATAGAACTTGGATGTTCTGATTGAAAATAAACATCCTCCAAGTCCCCAAACGGAGAAACGTCCACCTAAGATGATTCAAAGGAGCCCGCCATGGAAGTGAACTGTAGAAATATTTCAAGAGCTTAGCCTCACTCCGTTGTTAAAAGTCCTACATCCAAGACAGCTGTTTTCTGTTACAATGAGAAGAATATGGGATTGATTTCCTCAGAGTCTTGACACCTGAGAAGATAAGGATGGCTTTGAACCCGCTCCAGGACACCTGAACTCTCTTCATCCAGGAGCGATCACGAAGACTTAACTTCAAAGCAAGATGGAGAGTCTGAAAACAAACAGGTGGATGATAAGATGTGATCAATAGAACTAAAAGTGGAGAAGACACTTCACCAGAGATGTCACCAGGCAGCCACTTGAACCAGGAGAATACCAAACAGGTGCTTGAAGTTCCAACTGAACCGCCCCAAGAGGAAACACTTCCAGCATCTCAAAGTCAGCAGGGGTTTGTTGATGCAGAGTTGCCAGGAGACGCCAAGGCCGCTGTACCAGATTCCCCACCAATGCTTCAAAAATGTGGGACATTTCCTCAATCATGCCTGTTTTCTCAATCCCTTGGTACAGGGCGTGTTTTGTAGAAACAGGAATTTTCCAACCATGGCCTTCCTCACTAACAAGCGTGTGAAAGCAAGAACAGAACAGAACTAACGTGGGATGTGGTTATGACACTGGGACACGCCTGATGGGGAAATCCTCTGCAAATGTGGGTTAATACGTGACGGGAGAAAATAGCATAAGTCCATGCTAATGCCTGCCTACTCATGAAATCAGCAGAACCGGCCTACATTACAGCCTTCAGGAGCCAGTGGAGCTATGGCTAGTTCCAATGTTTCCCCTGCTCTTGGAATTCATATTTTATTTTGGATTTTATGTAACTTGGGCTAGAAACAAAATAAGACTATTTCCATATGCATCAAGTATTGCTTGCTTTTACTGTCATTTAACTTTACATGAATGAAATGGAAATATATATTTTGTATAAAAACTACTGTACAATTTATAGCTTGTTTTTATATATTAAAGATAAAATTACAACAAATTTGTATGTTCTTTTAAAAATCTTATGGCATGTGAGTCTAAGCAAAGTGGGTGTGCATTTTAAGCAATTTATAGCTTAGCCAAAGCCCTTAGCAAAACAAAAGAACAAGGACTTCCAAATCAGAAAGAAATAATTTATTTTTACAGATGGCACTTTTTATGTTTAAAAAATACTTTTAAAAAATTCACACATATACAAACTGTTAGGGCTGTCAAAACAATTCCATTAACTTTCAGGGCACAAGTCACATAGAAGTTCTCCTGTCTGGAGCTGCATTAAATCTAGAAATGGACCAGGGAGAATTTCTCCCTGTGTGATGCTGTACCCACCTTGCTATCTATTTTTGTTTTCATTAAAATGTCCTTATGTGTATAGGTTTTGTAGGCATGGGTTTCAAAAATATCTTTTAGACATACTATAAGGTAATTTACATGGAATTTTTTATATTATCATGTTTGTCATTAATGTTATATTTAACTTTATGTATAGCCATCTTACTAAACATGTTCCTTTCCAATAATTTATATACTTTGTGTCCATAATAATTATATACAAATTAATGCTCTCTTTTAAATTACATGCTGCTGATTTACTTCCCCTTTAAAACTTCGTAAAGAATTGCATACATTAGCTGGGCAGTGGTGGCACATGCACGCCTTTAATCCCAGCACTCGGCAGGCAGAGGCAGGTGGATCTCTGTGAGTTTGAGGCCGGCCTGGTCTATAGGAGCTAGTTCTAGGACAGGCTTGATGGCTACAGCAAAACCCTGTCTCAAAAGAAAAAAAAATAGAATTGCATACATGAAAATGAGTGTTTACATCATTTTCACCCCCTTTCCCCTCCAAAGCCTCCATGCACAGACACACACCCCTACTCGAGTGCACACACACACACATCTTGCTGAATCCAGTTGGTGTTCTTCTTATGTACGTGTCTCCAGGACTGGCCACTTGGAATCAAATAACTTATCATGGAGCTCATTCCTGAAGCACACTGACTCTCCTGCTCAGCAGTCATCACCTATCTGCAGGTCTTCATCTAGGGGTGGGGTCTTGTGAGGTCTCCCTCTGACATGCCAACTAATATTGCCTTGTTGAGGCAGCTCAGATTCTATGGAGGCCGCTGTCGCACTGTGTATAGGAGAAACAACCTCACAGCAGGCATCCTGAGCATCTGGCTCTTAACAGTTTTTCTGCCCCCTCTTAGTCAGTGTTTCCAGAGCCATAGGTGCAGGGGTTACCTTGCAGATGTATCAGCTGGAGTTGAGCACCCAGTCTCGGTGCTCCTCTGCATTCTGACCAGTTAGGGTTTTCTGCGATGTCTCTGTTTCATTCATGAGTAAGAGCTGCACTTATCTGTGGATATATGGATAAGCATTAAGAGCAGAGAGATGATGATACCGGTTTGGGAAAGTGGCAATCATAAAATGGGTCATCTCATCTTGCTGCTAATTTTAAAGCAGATGCTTAAATGTTCCATGATTAGAAACGTCTTCTTAGTATGCTGGCAGACACACTTAACGGATGTCCCACCTAACCCAGCCTTTAGACCACTGTCAGTAGCAAAACGCCCGAGATAACTACTTTCTTTGTGCTCAGTCCACAGAGCCTTTTTGTGCATTTGTTTTACATCTCTAGGGAAAAGAGCCCCAGGATTTCCCCCCCTGCATGCTGTGTGCTTTTGTCTTGCTTCTTCATGCTCCATGAAGCTAGCTGAGGTTGTCAGTACAATGAAGCCAAAATGGCAGGATGGTAGGGGAATCTTCTGTCATCTTCTTAGATCTCTGAGCTACACATCAATTCTAGGGCTGGTCACTCCGTACTTGTTCAGCCTCCCTGGGAGGGTCACAATGATTTTTCCCAGCTCTGTGGTCATCAATGAGTCCAAATTTGCCGATGAATCATAATTCATCATCACAGTTAGGAAGCCGAATGATGGCTTTAGGGCGTGGTCTGACGAGGACCTGGCATTTCCTCTCTTAGAATTGTTGATGACTGTGAGACCATCTTCCAACACCTTCTTGTGCACCGTGGTGGCGGTGTGCAGAGATGGTAAACAGAGGATAACCAGCTTGTTAAACTTTTCCACGGGCTTCCACCTGTGCATTTTGAGTTCCTGAGGAAGCAGTGGCCCACGGCAGGAAAGAAAGAAAAGAATGAAGGGAAGGGTTGAATATTCTTCGGTGACCTCAGCTCCTTTCACTGGGCTCCACATGTCAAGGAGCTGAAACACAGCGACCTGCGCCTCCGTGGGGCCATTTGCTAGAGGTGAAGTGTTCTTAGAGAAAGCTCACTGCATCTTTAATCTGAATTGTAAACACCTCTTCATGCTGTTCCTTTTTCAATTGTCTGTCAGGGGCAGTTTGGCTGATTGGTTGACAGCTGTCTGACACCGTTTCCAGGGATGACGACAGCAGGACAGGCAGAGACGACAGCTGGATGGGAGTGGCTGTTGGCTGCACAGTTCCTGAGTCCATGGCGACGACAGTGGACAATATGATGTCCCTCCTGGAAGACAGCACGGGGAAGGGGGTGATCTCAGCATCAACAGCACCCTTCTCAAGAGACCACTCCTTCCCCTGTTCCCCAAGCTGCCATCAGGACAGTCATGGCTGTGGACGGTGTGGAAAACCCTCTAGGGGGAGCCATCATGGGGTTGGGGAGAAACCTGGTTTTAGGGAAATTCCCAGTAATGCACAAGGATAACCCCAGCTAAGACTCCTAGCAATAGAGGATGTAATGAGATTGGTAACTACCCTAACTCTCATCAAAGAACCTACATCTGGTAACTGATGGAAGCAGATGCAGAGATCCGCAGCCAAGCACTGGGCTGAGCTCCTGAAGTTCAGATGAAGAGAGGGAGAAGGGATCATTTGAGCAAGGGAGATCAAGCTCACGACAGGAAACCACAGAGACAGCTGACCTGAGCTAGTGGGAGCTTGCGGACTCTGGACTGACAGTTCAGGACCTGCATGGGACCAAACTAGACCCTGAGAATGTGGGTAACAGTTATCTGGCTTGATTTCTTAGGGATGGGGGGGTTGGTAGTGGGACCTGGACTTATCCTGGGTGCATGAACTGGCTTTTTGGAGCCCATTCCCTATGGTGGTATACCTAGCTTAGCCTTGATAAAAGAAGGGGCTTGGTTCTGCCTTGACTTGATATGCCAAGCTTTGTTGATTCCCCATGGGAAGCCTTACCATCTCTGAGGAGTGGACGGTGGAGTGGGAAGGGGGGGTGAAGGGGGTGAGAGAAGGAAAGAGAGGGGGAACTGTTAGTATGTAAAATGAAAATAAAATAAAATAAAATAAAGAAAACCCTCTAGTTGCCCAACAAACACTTTAAACCAGTTTCTCCCTGAAGAAGTGTTCTTTAGGTGATGGAAATCATATTCATGGCCACCTCCCTAACTGTGTTTTGCCTCGGGAGGCTCTGTTTTGGCCATAACTACTTCAATGACCCTGAGACCACTCTGCCTAGATCCCTGCAGGTTACCCCGTTCATGCTCCCAAGTATCGCAGACAGCAAGGCAGTGGCCCCAACCTGGCTGAGGAGGAGGACTTCTCCCGCACACCACAGCTAATGGTCCTGAGTGCCAAGGCCAGGAGTGCTCTTCCAAACAGTTGCTCCTCGCAATGCAGCTTAAGCTCCAACAATTCTCCTCCACGTGGTTTCTGTACTAAATTGTGAGCTTTTGTCAAGGTTCAAGTGGGCTGTGCTTCTTACTAAAGAACAATCAACTCCCAGGGTAGGGTATCCTCAGCAGAGTCCAGGAGGAGGTGGAAGATGCGCTCCAAAGAGCATCCTGGTGCAGCCACGGCAGAGAGCTGAGCCCATGAAGGACGGCATGAGAACGGTGGAGATGAGAGGCCGCAGACGGGAGAGCTCACAGGGGGCCAAGAACGCAAGTAAACATCACAGATCATGGAGAGCTGCGGCCCGGAAGAGCTCTGGAAAGCCATGCAGAGTTACCGGCTTCAGCCTGAGGGGGAGCTGTGACACCAATAACTAAGTGTTCATTGTCTTCAGCCCTGGCCATAGCACTAGCTGCAGGGCGCTGGGCCACTGGCACCTAAACTCTAAGCTAAGAAAACTCCGAGTGATGCGGTCCCCGACACCCGCAGTCAGAGCGGCTAGTGCTGGGGGCTGCATTCCTCCTAATCGTATTTCCGGGCAAGCAGAACAAAAGAAGCTCAGCTTGTTGGTGACAGTCCCACCATCTCCCAGCAGTTCCTTAGGCACGGGGTCAAACCTTCAACACAAGGCACCTTGGGGGACAGTCAGCACCCATGCAATCCATCACATGGCATTAGAAACATCGTCTGGTGCTTCTAGGTAAGACAGCTCCTAGTTTCATAGCTAACGGCTAATTTTATTAGACTCTTCAGAGATAAGTCTTTTTTCCAAAAATTGTCAGATTTTAGGTGTTCTTATATGAAACCTTGGGTCCCTGCATATCAGTATCATTTTCTCATACAATGTGTTGCTCCATCTATTCATACTTTGCTAAGATCATTGCAGTCATTTTCATAAGATAGGCATAAAATTGGCTTTTCTGGACTGGCTTTAAGGTCCCTGATCAAGCCTGCTCGTAAAATGCGCAAGGGTAAGACCATGCAAAAAAAATTATTTTTTTCTATCTCAGCTTGTCAGTTTCTTCAAATTAGCTTGCTCATCCCACCGAGCAAGATGAGAATAAATCCAAAGTAGGGCCGAGAAGTGTTTTTATATGTTATAAATTTATAAGTAGGAACCTGTTTGCATGGGCTTAGTTATAATTTCTTGGGAGCACTCTTTTAAAATGCCTTAGGGCGAGGGAGGCAGTGCAGAAAGAGCATTTTACCTAGAGTTCAGGAGGCCCTGGCTTTGATCTTCATCATCACGAGACACAAAGAACAAAAAAACACGCTGATGGAGGAATTACCACTGTTGTTAGTAAAGTGTCCCAAGTGAGTGTATTCTGCAGCCTGGATTAACAGTGCTGCCTCAGAAGAAGCCAATTTTTTTCCAGTAATCCAATTATTTCCATACAGAAATTTCATATACTCTCATCTTGTAATGAACCAGTCCAGTTTATTAGACAGTATTTGCTTCCTGCTTGGCTTATTATGGGAACACAGCTGGTCTGATGGGATTGATGGGGTGTGATTCCTGGTTAGAGAACAATTAGTTGAGACCTGTGTGGTGACAATGATGCTGAGTCCAGCATCCGCACACACAGGTTGCAGCAAATGAGGATGAATTAGGGTTCATTTTGTTAATGAAAAATCTACCTAGCACCAAAGGAAAGCGACGTAAAGATGGTGATGACCTGATGTCCTTGCAGATTCCAGGACTCCGGATGCTGATAATGGCATTTGTAACATTGTCACACAGGAGGAAAAGTTGAAGGGACAGGCAACAAATAACTATGCTAATTGCTTTGTGCAAAAGACTTGTTAAAGGGTACCAAATGCCAGGCGGGAGAAATAGATGGTGATGATTTGTACCAAATGTCAGATGGGAGGAATACATTGTATGATTTGTTACAAGACGTGGCAATGATAGTTAATGATAATCCACTGTATGTTTCAAAATCAGCCAAGATTTTAAAGGAACAATAAATACTGGGATTACAGATGGGTTGATTATCATCATTTCAGCATGTCACAGTGTATAGTGGTGTCATAACATCATCACGTGGTACTCTACAAACATATACAATTTAATTTGTCAATTAAAAATAGAATAAGATCTATTTTGACTTGCTTGTAAGGTTTTATCTTACCCTCTTTGCAATGTGATGGCATTTCTCATACGATAAGGAAAAAAATAAACTCATAATAATGTAATGACAGTTGGGTGATGGCTTACTTTATTTAAAGGACTTTTTTGCAAGAACAAAATTGTACATTTTAACTCCAGGATGGGAAGCAGGATTTTTGTATAGTGCTTAGAACCGAACCCAGGTCTAGTGGATAGGTCTGTAATCCCAGCTGCTCTGGAGACTGAGGAAGGAGGATTCAAGTTTAAGGTTTACCTGGGCTGCGAGTGAGGCCAACGATGGCTTGGACAAATGAATGAAACCTTGCTTCAAAATGAAAAGTGAAAAGAGAATGAGACAGAGAGCCCAGTGGCCGAGAGCTCGCTTAGTTTGTGCGAGGTGCGGGTTCAATTTCTGGTGCCCCCCTCCCCCCAATAATAACAACAGAATAAATAAGGCCAAAGCGTAGAGTCGGGAAAAAATTTAGTGTGGCTTTTTCTCTGGAAACTCCCTCCAAGACCCTTTTCCTTTTCCGGGCTCCCCAGAAGCTGTTGGCTCATGAGGACTGTGTTCTTGTGTGATGACTCAGGCTTCAGCAATGACAACCTGACTTTTTGAGCCTGGTGCCCAGCCTTTTAGGCAAGTTCCTAAATCTTGCCAGGTATCCCTTGAACTAACAGGCAAAACAGAATAACCTGAAATACATATTTAAGAATAAAATTCCTAGCATAGTACGCATTGCAAAAACTATTCAACAGGCTGTGTGTGGTGATGACTGTGTAACCCACACATGGGAGGTCAGTTTTGCTTATGTAGTGAGCTCCTGGGGCCAGCCTAGGCTACAAAGTACTCTGTCTCAAACAAAACAAAACACATCCAACAGACAGGGCTAAGCAATATGCAGAATTGTAGCCACAGCTGCTCAGGAGGCTGAGGTGAGAAAGAAGAGCTCAGGTTTAAGCTCAGCTTGGATGGAAAGAGTATGAAAGAGAAGGAGGAAGAGAAGGTAGATGGGGGAGCTAGAGAGGGACGGAAGAAAAGAGGGGGGAAGGGAAGGGAAGGAAGGAGGAGGGAAGGAAGGAGGAAGGGAGGGAGAAAGGAAAGGAAGGAAGAAGGGAGGGAGGGAAGGAAGGGAATCTTGGAACTGGGACATACATAGATCAGCGGTTTAATTCCTAGCAAATGCACGCACACACACACACATTCACTATAAAACACACCATTGATTGTTGAAGATGTCTGAGCAAATATAAGCAGTCAAGAGAGTAGGGGCCTGGGCTCCTGATGGAAAAGGCTAGATGGGATGCAGGATGCAGAAAGACCATGTCCCCCAAGGGTCTAGAAGACAACAACAGGCTTACTGAGCCCCGCCTTGTGTTGTCATTAGCACATCACCTGGAACAGGCCTGAGACTCAGGCTGAGAGCAGCCAGGCTTTATCCTAGGGCCAGAGGCCTCCCTGTGGCACTGGTACCAACGTCTTTAGCTAACAGGTTCCCGCTGAAGCCATTTCCTGTAATATGCTTGTTACCTGTTTTCAGCAGGGCATGCATGATGCAGCCGCTCCATTCCAGGCTTTAGCTCTAAGCCAACCTCCCTCTGTCGCTAGCTCTTCCTGGAGCAGAGGAAGCCAGCTGAGTGCCAGCCTTCAGCCTTCACTGCTTCGGACAACACAGGATCAGCCACCTCGCATTCCTGCCGCCCTGACTTCCCCTCACCTTGAGAGGCCAGAGCAGAAAGCTGCGAACCAAAGGAAAGCCTTCCTCCCTGAAGCTGTTGTTGTCCGGGTAAGTCATTACAGCCACAGAAAAAGCCTAACGCTGGTGACATCTGGGACCTGCCTTTGTCCCTTTCCCTTTCCTGCATCCTACCCAGGCCACTCTTAGGCATCGCTAAACACATGGCACTTTCTGAAGCGTGTCCAGGGATGAGCCAGGATCAGCTTCCTATAGGTAAGGAAAACAATGCTCATTGGCCTCCCTCTCCTGGAGCTGTGCCCATATTCTTGGATCTCACGGCAGACGGTGCCAGTGCACAGGTTCCCAACGCCCCTCCCCACCTTGACCTTCCTCGTTCACTCCATTGCTCTCAGAGCCCCCCTTCTTGAGTATGGCCAGCAGTGCAGAAACTCTCTCCAGAGTAAGCTCTCATTTAATTTAAAACATGCTGTTTTACTTCTGGGATGTTTCCAAGTGCTCAAGAGAAATGATCTCAAAACAATTACTCTTCTCTCTCTAGGAAATTACGGCGTCTGCTTTTTCGTTCATGTTTCTGAGAGCGACTCTCCACTCAGAGATCCCACCAGCCACCCCACAGGTCACGGAACTGCCCCCAAGGGAACACCTGAAAAGCCCTTCTTTTATGGTCAGTTCCGATCAGGGACAGGAGGAAACTCTGAGCCTGGCTGTCCCCAGCCCAGGACCCCAGGTAACAGGGCAGGACAGAATGTAGACATCTGGAGGAAGAGGAGCCGAGCATTCCAAACAGGGTCTTGTTTTGGAGTCTAGTGTGTGCCACACCAAATTGTCCATTTCAGCCCTTAGCCACAGCTACTGTGGGTAGGAAGTAAGACATAAAAGAGCCGATGGTACTTGCTGCGATCCACGCACACTGTTAATGACCGTTTCCTCTGGGAGCCAAGTGTCCTCCTGTATTGTTCACTGCTACCATACAAATGACAAAGATAATAGCAGCAAACAAGAGCACGTTTTGAGTGTCCACAGCATGATTCATAGCAGAGAAGGGATGGATAAATACCGGCAGGTAGCAATTCCAACACATGGGAAGCCTGAGAACATCACACCAAAGTGGGGGGAAAGCCACTCAGAAACTAAATGCTGCTACATGATGCCCCTTAGGGGAGACAACATCCTCGGGACATGGAGCTGGCTTCCAGGTAGAGGGAGGAGGGTGTGCCCAGGAAGAAGAGCATTGAGGAAAGCTGGTGAAGAATAGGAGTGAGGACCAGGGAAGCAGGGGAATAGAGAGGGCTTGGGAAGGAGCCATGAGGAGGGCCTTGGGCAGAGCGGTGGGAGAGCTTCGGTGCCATGCAGTCGGGAAACGAGAATGTGGAGACCAAGGGAGGGGGCGAATAGGAAATCGCTGCTTAATGAGCATACGGTTTCAGTCCGGGATGCTGGAAATTAAAAGTCAGTTTTATGTTAATGCGATTAATAATATTCATAGTATGCATAATTTACTGCACAATAAACCCCAGACCCCACAATTTGTCATCTCACAGTTTCATGGGTTCTGGGACATGGCCTAAGCAGGCTCAAGTGATGGTGTCAGAAACCTGTCTCCTGGATGTTTCACACAAGCAAGATCCACTTCTATCCTCAGGGTTGTTCCATGGAATTCACTAGGACTGAAAGTCTGGCTGTCTTGTTAGCTCTCATCTAGGACACGCTAAGCTTCCAGGAGCCCGGCAGGTCTTTGTCCTACAGCCCCGCCCCTGACTAATGCCTCCTTGCCGGAGGACCCAGGGACCTTGAGATCACTCACCTATAAGGTCAGCTGTTCATAAAGTAAGCACAGGCATGAAATCCCTTTCTGGTTCTGCCTGATATCCCAGGAACCATGCGGTAGGGTGTGCCCAGTCGGGAGTCATGAGAACCATGTCAGAGTTCTACCTATGTGTCCAGCCTTTGCCTCTACAGGAACGGCCTCAAGGAGCCCGGTTAACCCAGAAATGAGTGGGCGATGATGGGCAGGCTGACTGACGCCCTTGGGTTGGCGGATAGGACCCTTGTGAGAAAGAAGATTCTACAGTCAGATGTAGACCGGGGTGGGGGGAATGGGTCTGTTCTGGAGGCCCAGCCTGCTTTAAAGACCCGGGGAGCCTCCTTGAGAAGCCACAGATGATGGATAGCCAGTGCGAATCCTTCCATCTCTCTGGTAAAGGAACCCTTGTGGCTCTCAATTAAGCAATGCTTCCCAGCTTCATAGTCTGGCTCCAGCTGTTGCCTGGACCTGAACGCCATAAACCTGGGTCAAGTGAATGATTTCAGGCCTCCAGAGCAGGAGCTCCTGCTAATCAGTTGATCTCCTAGAAGCTGCCAGTGCTTTGAGGATGGACCAAGAGACCATTCCCCACCATGGCTCCCTGAGAGGGACCTGAGACCCATGTGTCCGGCCCTGTCACAGCAGGCTCTCCAGAGTGGGCCAGGTCTTCTCAAAGCCACTTGCGTGATCCTGGGGGACGGTCAAGGTGGAGAACCAGATAATCATTTGGGGACCAGCCTCTACTCAGATAGAAACCATCTAAGTTGGTTTCCCTGAAGGAGCAGCCAGCTCATTAGAGCAAGAAGTACAGCTGCTGTTCAGGGAGAGAAAGAAACTAGCTGGGCACAGCTAGGGCAGAAGCGGCTCATTTCAGAATGGCCGGGCTCAGCTGATGAGCGCTTACAGAGTGTGCCCTCAAGTACCAGATGCTAGAGGCACAGCAGCTGCACACGAGATGGACGGAGATCCTGGCTCCAGAAGGCTGCAGTCTGGAAATGTACTACGCTGGGTGACAGACCCGTCAAGTGCTCAGGGCCGGGAATTTTTACATAGAGTATAACTACCATTTTCTACTTCTTTTAAGTTAGAAGATCATGGCTGTGCTAAGACAGAGTGTTCCTTCACCTCCTTTGCTCCTGGGAACTTATCAAATGATAGAACACTCTGTGTGTGTGTGTGTAAGTGTGCATGGTATGGTGTGTGTAGGTATTTGTAGTGTGTGTGTATGTGTAAGTGTGCATGGTATGGTGTGAATGTGTGTATGCTGAGGCTTTACGTTACATCATTAACATCAATTAGCCAATGTATCTGTGAGCACAGACTATTATGAAATCCAGGTCCCACTGAAGCCCCGCCTCCCTGCAGATGGGGTGCTCATGGGGAGCAGTGCCACCAGGGCAAAGCCAGGACCCATGTTCAGTCCTCAGTAGAACCTGTCACATAGAGGGTGGGAAATCAGTGCACATTTACTGAACTGAAATGGACCAATAGAAATGCTCTCCTCTCTCCGACTAAGTAGGGACCAATAGGAGCGCTCTCTTCTCTCTCTCTCTCTCTCTCT
>LOEQ01002227.1:141155-151772 GCA_001685075.1 Bramus lutescens | reverse complement strand
AGGGCAGGGCAGGGTTGAGACAGGATTTCTCTGTGTAACAGCTGGATGTCCTAAAACTAGCTTTGCAGGTGAGGCTCCAACTCACAGAGATCTGCCTGCCTCTGCCTCCTGAGTGCACGCGCCACCATGACCTGGCACACATTGGAGAGGGTGGGAGAATGTGTCATTCCTCATTTCCTTCTCCACAAGTGCTTTTAGAAGTTAAATATTGTTAAAACAATTATTCCAAAATCCTATCTTTACTAAGGTTAATGTGTAAGAATACAAATGCAATGTATTAAATCTTATCTAAAGGACTCAGCTGAGGGCCGACTGCACAGTCCAGACCAGCCAGGGCTGTGGCACACCCAAGGCAAGGGATGGCAGGTGTGGGCGCCACACCTCAGGATGTGTGAGTACACTTCCTCCGTGTTTGTGAGGATGCCGAAACATGGAGAAAACCTAATGTCTGCTTTCAGAAAACTCCAATACAAGTTAAGTTAATGGAGGACGCTAACACTTCAGCAAAATGCTAAAACTGAAGCACCTGAAAAATGCTGTTTAGGGATACTGTTTGAAAATGCTGCCTATCTGATGCCTCAGGGCAATTCAGTCTGCTAAGACCTTAAATCAGTAGGATGGGCACTAACATCACAGGCCTGGCAAGGACGTGACGCAACTGGAACCCTGTGTGCAGGGTGGACAACAACGCTGTCAGTACAAAGAGCAGCCCTGTAAGTCCTCATCACAAGAAGAGTTATCAGAGGGCTCAGCAACGCCCTTGAAGATGCGCGTCCAAAGCATGGAGAGCAGGCTGTCCAGGAGACTCTCAACACACCCCGTTCACAGCCTCAGGCTCACAGCAGTTCACAGCAGAAGCCCAAGCGCCACCCACCGATGAGCCAGTGAACAAGGAGGAGGGGTCACACGGACAGCTGGGTACTGCTCAGCTTACACATGGGATGAAACCCTGACAGAAACCTTGTATGAGGCAAACAAGGCCGTCATGAGAGGACAGCTAGATTTTCCCCACCTACATGCGGACCCTAAAACCAGAAGTCCAGAGGGAAAAAACCCGAATGGTGGCAAGGGGACATAACAACTTACTTGGTTTTGCAGGTTGAGGAAGTAAAATGAACGCTAAGAGATGCTCATAAATGTCCACCCTAACACATGTGCTGCAGTTCATGGGATTAGCCCAGCACAGTAACGTCCACCCTAACACACATGCTACAGTTCATGGGATTAGCCCATCACAGTAACGTCCATCCTAACACACATGCTGCAGTTCATGGGATTAGCCCAGCACAGTAACATCCGTCCTAACACACATGCTGCAGTTCATGGGATTAACCCACAGTAATGTCCACCCTAACACACATGCTACAGTTCATGGGATTAGCCCATCACAGTAACGTCCGTCCTAACACACATGCTGCAGATCACGGGATTAGCTACCATTCACCAGCAGTGTGCTCACTGTTCCCGAAAGACCAGCACACATGCTCACCATCACTCTTTTCCAGCAGAGCCGCTATTACGGCTTCATCCTCGACAGGGTTCAGGGAACATGTGGAGTACACCATCCTGCCCCCTTCTGCCAGCTGCTCAGCACCCCGAGTTGCTATCCGGAGCTGCAGGCTAATGGAGAGCAGCAGGTTAGCACAAGACGGCAGAGGCACAGAGAGCACCTACCCACCTCACCACACACAGACTTTAGGATAAAAACAAACAAAACACTTTCCAAGACTGCAAATGAAGTTAGTGTAATCTTCTAGGAGCCAAAGTGGTCATTCTTAAAAAGGAAATCTATTTTCACATTTTTCTTCCGCTCTGTCACATTTCTCAACTTTAACAAGAAAACTACAACGTATTTGGAGAATCTCTCCGTTAAAACCTCCAAATTTATTCAAATATGTGGTTTTTCTATAGAGAACATAAACCCTTTCCTCCATTTACAAAGCCAGTAGCATTTAATAAACAAAATTAAATCTTTGCGGTCAGTTTTTGCTATTGCACACTGACGGGCATGTGCTTCATGTCAAAAGAAAAAAATCACAGCAAGCGCTAGAGGAAAGGCCACTGAAAAATGCCGTGTGTACGCTGAAGAGATGGCTCAGCAGGTAAGAGCGCCTGTGGAGGACCTGGGTTTGCTTCCAGCATCCACATGGTGGCTCACGACCGGCCATCTGTAACTCCAGTCCAAAGATCTAATGCCTTCTCTGATCACCACCGGCACAAGGCATGTACAACGTGCACATACGTACATGCAGGCAAAAAGTTCATACACATAAAATTAAAAATACGGAAGAATGCCACACACAAACAAGGCAATACACTAAGCACTAACAGACGCTGCTGGGAGAGACCCAAGGTCACAGGGGAGAAAATGAACGCTTCCGATGTTAGCACTGAATGGTCAGAAAAAGGCAATGTAAGTAAATACACACCTTGGCAGAATAAAAGTAGCAGTTATTACTCTTAAAGGACTTAAAGTTCTCAATCTTCCTAATGCTGCGCCCTTTATATAGTTTTTCATGTGGTGACCTCAATCATAAAATTATTTTATTGCTACTTTATAATTATAATTTTGCTGTTATGAATCGTAATGTAAATATCTGATATGCACAATATCTGATAGTCAGCCCCCAAAGGATAGAGAGCCACTGCTTTAAAGCAAGCTATAGCGTGCAAATACGCTCGCTCCAGGTGTCCACCCACAGACGGTCAGTTGGGAAACAGCACACTGGCAGTCTGCCTGTCTCCGGGTCTAACCAGTTCACTCACCCATGGAGCTGCAGGCTGTTTAAGGTGGTCCACTTCTTCCAGACGTCAATGTTTTTTCTCATTGTGCCGTCTCCACTGGAAAGACATTTAAAAACTGAGCCACTGCCTGGGCAGATGTTTAACAAGCACGTCAGACCCAGGCTGGACCGCAAAGTAGGTATAAAAACTGACTAAAGTACCTCCATGCTCACAGAGACAGTGCCTGTCTACTGCAGTTCTCAGAGCAACAACACTCAGTTCCAAATGGAAGCACAGGAGCAGAGACCCTCATTCAACTCTGAAGAGAATCCCTCCACGGGAGAAGGATTTCTTATTCCCAGTGCTCTGGAGAAAGTAAGTTCTGGGAGCTTTGGAAGTACATGAGGAGAACCAATCCTAAACACGAATCCACTGGTTTTGCACACACCTTACACACACAGCCTGAGCAAGCAGTGCTCTGGCTGTGAGTTCAGGTGCGGCTGCTCACTTGCAGATCTGACAAGGACTCAAAGTGCTTCGGCTTCTGAAGCTCTCTAAATATTCAAACTAGGGCACCTTTAGCCTGTACCAGCCACACTAATCTGTACACCTATAACACAGGCCCTTACATAAATGCTCCTCAGAAAACTGATTAATAAAGAATGACATTTTAAAACTAGAATTACACTTGCAAAGGTTGTGCCACAGTAAATTCAATCAAGCTGATTGAATACAATTACCAACTTTCTGCACTGATTTGATAATTAACTGCATGTGTATTTTACAGGACAGGTCCCGTCACCCTAGTTCATCTACCAGGGTCTGTTTCTGCTCTAGCTTACAACGTTGCACAGCTTCATTCTTCTGTGCTTCAGGAGGAAAGACCTGATACACAATCCTCACCCTGGTTGGATACAAGGGCTCCTATGGTAGAAACCCTACCATAATTTCAGGAATTTCATCAGCCTACGACCAAGTGTTTGTAAGACTAATTTTCAGAATATAAAAAAAAATGGTTTTTCTTTTGATTTTAAGACCATATATAAAACCACATGGGTAGAACAGAGGTCCTTCAAGGTTAAATACTGTAACCAAGGAAACAAGAGCATTCATGACCCATGTATTTAACTTAGGATGCTTCACACAGAAAGCTGATGTTGCTCACCATGCTGCAGGTTATTTAAGGCAGTCCATGCTTTCACATTCACTCACCATGCGTTTTAACTCAGCCGCCCTTGGCATTACCAGTTACAGTTTCCTAACTAAGTTCTACTATGAGCAATAAATGTTTAAGAAAATGACGTTTCCCCAAAGAGGTTTCCTAGGACTCTGATAGGTCATTTCTGACATTAATTTTGAATTACCAATATACAGAGAAAATGAGTTTCACAAAGGTTTCAATTTCTTTCACTGAACTAAGTAACAAACTTCAATAGAAGACCCCAACATTTTTAATATACACACTCCAAGAGAATACTTGGGATGCAAATGGATCCAGTGATATCTTGGAATTCATCCTGGGGTGTGCGTGCATGCATGTCAAACTCTAATTCTTCAAGGATGTCATCTCTCATCTGGCGCTGTTCATCACGCTGCTCCACCCCAGCAGCACAACGCCCTTCCCGGACTCCTGGCCACAGTGACCATGTGCATCACTGTCTACAAGCTACTTCAGTTCACCTAATCCACACGTGATTGGGTTTCCTGACCTCGTTAGAATATAAATACCTGCAAGGAACATCACATAAAATTCGATCATAGAAGAGAATCTCCTTCCTTCCATCCACATCTACCGTGAGTCTAGGAATGCTGGAGGCATCATGGTTTACCACCATGATACAGGGACTGCTCAGCCTTTTGGCCTGATGAACGAGCAGGTAGCAGCGCTTGTTGTCCACGTCGTTTGCGATAACAAATCCCTCTAGGAACATAAAATTGTAGTCAGATGAGATGCGCAGAAGCATTCCCTGAAACACATAACCACAACCTCTGGTCGGCAGGTGAGAAGGAACGCTCTGCGAAACATAAGACCTGGGGCTTTCTAGAAAAGGGAGAAAGAGCTGTACCCGAAAATACCGAACGTCTCCTTTGTTAGCAGCTGCTTACAACTGTTATGCTAGAGACTTCTCTAGGATTATGAATTACGAGGGCGATGGAAAGAGAAGGGAACTCGAGGCCCTGCACATGGGGCAGAGTTCTTCTCTGGCAGGAAATTCAGGCTCGGGGCAGGGTCCTGTCACCTGATCCCATCAGCTGGCCCTGCTACATGGTGCTGGCGTCCCATGCTCAGAACCACCCCTGGGAAGTTTCCCGAGTGGTGCCCCAGCTCATTTCTGGTTCCTCCCACACTTCAGCAAAAGACAAAAGCTTAACACCATTCACATCCAGGACGGCTCTTCCCAACGCGAGGACAACAAGACATCTGAACAGAGAGAAACTGCTCCTGCCAGCTAAGTAAGGCCCTTCACCGACAGCACGGAAAGAGCTAAAAGCAGACAGCTATCAATAAAAGAAGACAAGCAAAGGGAGAGAAACCACTACACTGTTAGTAGGTATGCAACTGAAACAGAACTAGGACTGGGCAGCGCTGAAAGCCACCGAGCAGGAGACGGAAGCTGGTCTGGCCAACACTAGGCATGCTGCGCCCCTCGCTCAGGAGACACTGGTACACTGCAAGAATGGCTGCCACCTTATGAGCACGGTGCCACCTCCCCACACCACTGCTTATCGCCCCCCACTTCAAATATGGCACCCAGTGCNCTGCCACAGCCACTGCTGAAAGGCGAAGGGATCTGAATGGAGGGGGCTAACAGCAACTACCCAGAACAACATGCCACACTCCTCACCTAAGGCAGAAACTGGACAGAGCAGGGAAGCTGCTACCTAAGCTCACAGCAGATCTGTTTACTATGCTGTGCCCTAGTACAGACAGCTCATACAGAAAGGCTCTCAGAGTTGAGCGTGCTGGTTTGAGAATGCATCAACACAGCACTACCTTCACTATAGTCACAGGCCACTCCACTGCCCAGGATGCAGGAAAGGGGAGGACTTTAGTCACCCACAACTCACCAAACAGCTTCCCTGCTCCCCAGTGATTACCTGGAAAGGGGACACTCATGTCTGCATGCAACATTTCAATTAACTGTGTGGTCTTCGATCCAGGGGCCGCACACATGTCTAAGATCTACGAAAACAAACAAGAACACACCACTTTTTAAAAGCTGTAAGACTCTACATCTGATCTTAAGCCATCCTGTGAGTCATTCTAATATGCTGACTTGCATTCCATTCTAGACTACGGAGAGAATGTTCTCTGCTCATAAAAGCAGAGGGCACACAGCGACAGAGACATGGGCTGCAGAAGGACAGGACAGAACGACGCTGGGAGCCGCAGACTCAGAAACCAGGAACAGGAGTCACCCCGGCATGACACCGAATGTCAGCTCCACAGCAGGACCCACTCTCTTCCCTTCTGCCTTTTCCTCATTGTTCCCAGAGGGTTTGTAGGGACAAAGTAAAGACTCCAATTTACGTAAAAATTATGCGATGATGCTCAGAACTAATGAGCTCCATGGAGTCAACATGACTTAGCCAAAAAGACCACAGGTTATACCTGTATAGTTAATTTGCTAAGTTAAAAACAAAAAACCCTTTAAGAGTGAAGCAATTTCTGTGTAGCTATGTGTACTGTAAAAAAGACGACAAAACTACAAAACAAAACCTTAAAATACATAGCATTATCAAACAAACGCAGCAGTACTGAGAGACTTCAGCAGAGTGGACACACTGCCCATATCTCCCCTCCCCTCCCCTCCTCTCCCCTCCCCTCTTCTGTCTGGTACACTACCTTATGATGGGGCTCAACATTGAGCAGCAGAGGGGGAATCATGCTGACAGCCTCCTGCCGGCTGATGTTTCCCTTGGGGAGAAAACCAGAACAATAAGAAAACAGTACTTCAACTCAGGCATGTATGAAAGGCAATAGGAAAAGGTCCCGTAACCCTCCCAGAACAGGAAAACCTCTACTATCACACAAACTATTCAGTGATGAGATTTCCAAATTACTGGACAGTCACTTGCTATCTAAAGATGTATGAATGACCCACTAGCATCAAAGCTGCAATGTCAGTACAGTCCTGGAAGCTAGTACCACATCTCTTGAGCTTAGGACTGGGTGGGCGTCCTCAAGGGCGAACTCCTATCTACAGAGCAGCAAGCAGCTGGAAGTGTAGGAAAGAAAGTGGCCATCAGGCAACAATCCTTCTCTTTCATGGGTCTGCTTTATCAGGGACCCTCACGGCACTTTCTAGATCTAAGCAACTCCTGAAGCACTGTGACATCAGCTACTGATCCTATCTGTATCCTTTCAACAACTTTCACAAGGGCTCAAGAACTGGCAGGCAGAGACACATTCTGAGGCAGACAGGGGGATACAGACGAGCACTGCCTCGGTCAACTCTACCAACAACCTGCAAGCTGTGTGGGATGTGCACCGGCCACCAGCTTTTCAGCACCCAAAACACTGGCCAAGCACCGACACCTGACAAGTCAGAACTGACATCCAGACTTTCCATTTTCATCTCTTAGGTCTCTGGTCAGCAGTGTGTCTGTGGCACCATGGTTAACTCTCCTCGGCACACTGACTCTACACTTCCAGTTTATCCACAAAACTCTGGGTCCAGAACTCTGCAGAAGTTACAAAGTCAACCCTGTTCAGCGACACAACCCTCACTGTCTAGAAGCCTTCCTTCCCAACAGCCACTTCCTCTAACCACAACGGACACACTAGCTGCCTAGCACACTGGTCCCCACAGCCTCTGCTCCACCCAGGGCACAAACCTCACTCTCTAATGGCTTGCTAATCTTTTTCTGAGCCACAAACCCGGATGAGAGGAGCTGGGCAGAGCACACTACAGGCAGAGACGCAGAAGCTCTCAATTCTTAATATCCTATCCAGTAAGAGAGAGCCAAGGCAAATTCATGCCCTCTTCCTATTGTGACAGAAAGCCATGGAGGCAGGAAACAGCTGGAAATGGGAATTGAGCGCCATGGCTGGCATTGGGAAGGTATATGGGAACACAGCATTACTACAGTGTGTCAAGCCGCACAAAGGCTTCACCTGACCAGAAAGAGGTGGACAGGAAGAGGAGGGGAGCCCGAGTTAAATGTGAAATTAAGACTCTAAAAGAAGGAAAAGGAAAGCTACAGGGTGCACACTTATCCATTACAGGCAAAGAAAAGATAGTGTATGCTCTGGGAACACCTCTAGCTACAGACCCGTGACGGAAGCTGCTCAAAGCAACCCAGAAGGACAGCACCTGTGAGAGCCAGAGCTACACGCTGCTACAAGCATTTGTTTTCATTGGTAAATGTCAAATAAAGGGAAGAATACATGGCAAGATACAACAGGATAAAGTGTCAATTAAAGATGCCATTAAAAGTAAACGAGATAAATTCCATAGTCCACTAAGTACTCTTCAAATCTCATACTTTGTAGGTATGACAGACAAACAGAAGTACCATGAGTGACTGCCGCATCCTGCACTTATCCAAATTCTAAGCCATGGCAGAGAGGAGAGAGTAAGGCTGACAGAAACAAAGTGCAGACTCATCAATACCAAGAAAGTACGACTATAGTGCCCTAACCACACCCCTCTGCAGTGGATGCTGGACGATGCAGCAGTAGGTGCTTTCAGGGCCCCAGCCCACCCACAGAACCAACTTACACACTCAGTCTCGCTAACCAGGAACTGATGAAACTTTGCCAATAGTGGGGACTTTCTCAAGATTTTCCGACTTAAATTTGTGTGCCAGGCAAGTTCCTCAGGGTACCTACATGAGGAGATGGAAGATAAGAAACTCACCGTTTTCACACAATAAGGCACGTGTAGCAGATATGCAAATATTTGACAAATATGTGATCATGATTGTCTTCAACTATTTTCTATTTTTATACAAAGAGTTCCACAAGGAAACCACCACTGTGCTCATCTTTACCTCCTGGACCAGGGTTACCAACGCAGCCTCTTGCCCCTGTCTCACCTATGTACATTCTATCCTCATGAGGTCAGGACTGGGAAAAGTGTCCACACCTGGTCTGGCTACCGCAGAAGCGGAAACAAGGTCTCTGATGTGACCCACAGCACAAGGCTCGTCATGCCTTGTTAGCCCAACGTCACAGTCTGAGACAGGGATGAATGCGAGTGTCACTGTGGACTGTTCACCTGGAGCAGACAATGAGCACCGTTAACAATAATGCTCACAAAGGTCCTATGTGTCCATCTGTAGCCATGGCAGTAGCCAGGACAATGAGTTCAGGCTGACTGGAAAATAGACACAGGTGACGAATTTGAAACTTGGGAGTGGTGCAGAGAGCCAACAAGCATTGAGCATCTTAAGACCCTACTCAATAGCGATGTTTTAAGATACGTTAAGTTCTGCCTACCAAACTACGAAAACGGGACTGACTGGACTTTACACACAGTACCCTCCATTCAAGACAGTACTTTGAAGTTGTGTTCAATTTATCAGGCAGTTAAAAAAAAAAGGCACTCATTCTGGTTCACTGAAGGCAGTAATACAGACACTTCCAGTTTTGGCACTTAGTGTTGTATCTGAGGACTCTGCTGGGCCATTCTGTCACCTGAAACAGAGTAGCAAAATGCCAAATTTGATATAACTTCTCTCAACCCCAAACTTGTCTGTGACCAATGACAGTAAAACTGTACAAATTACCAAGTCACCAGAGCATCAGTGTGAACGCCATAAACTTCTGGGACTTACTAGAAAGAACTGAATTTTCATTTCAAGCACAGGGAGCAACCCACACATAGCCTGAGCAATAAACAGCCTCTATGTTCTTCATGGGTCAGTTTCTAGTACCGACAACTAAGGTGGAAGTTTACTAAGATAAGCTTCAAGTTTTCCTGTAGTGAGCATGACAGCTAGTGAGCTCACGATTAAAATATTTTAAAACTTCCAAATGGCTGAATACGAAAGTGAAAATGAATAAAAAAACAAATTGATCACACATCTTTAGAACGGCCAGCAAATACATACATACATAATTTTTTTGTGCCTACCCCTGCATCCCAAGTGCAGGTCCAAAGGCCAGGCCACCTAACCAGCAATGGCAAATATTTTAAGTCATGTGCTTTTAAGACCGAATACTCATGAACTTGTGTATTTGTGGTGGAATAATCTTTTTGTACACTCTGAAGACGTGTCTTTGCCAAATTGCCCTCTGAACAGCTCAATAAAGAATTGAATGGCCAATAGCTAGGAAGGAAAAGAGGTTAGGCAGGATTTCTGTGGACAGAGAGAGCTTTGGGAAGAAGAAAGGCGGATTTGCCAGCAGAGGCAGAGGAACAGAAGTGCAGGAGAGATAAAAGCCACAAGTCACTTAGCAACATGTAGATGAACAGAAACGGGCTAAAGTATAAGAGCTGGTGGAACAGGTCTAAGCTGTGAGCCAAGCTTTCATAATTAATAATAAGTCTCCATGTCATTTTTGTGAGCTGGCAAACCAAAGAAAAATCTATTGACAGGTTTGGGGTTTTTTGTTTAATGAATGTCTTAAAGAATTTTAAAGCCCATCTGAGGTTTCTTGGAAGACAGAAGCAGCAGTGCTATCTTTTTACACTATGCCCCACTGTGGCCAAAGGCAAGAGAAGACCCTGGCTGCATTTTGAGCAGAGAAAACCACAAGTCCCAAAAAGCTGCTGTCTGACTGCTGAGTCTTCCCAGTGTCCAGCACTGACATGCACACCTGATTAAGTAATTGTCACTGATAATGGGAAAAGCTATCGATTAGGAACCTAACACAGTTAATCTTTTTTTAAAATATTTATTTATTATGTATACATATCTGCATGTATGCCTGAAGGCCAGAAG
>LOEQ01002227.1:112811-124955 GCA_001685075.1 Bramus lutescens | reverse complement strand
CCTTTGGAAGAGCAGGCAATGCTCTTAACCACTGATCCATCTCTCCAGCCCCCTAGTAGTTCTTTTTAGTTTAAAAGTAGATTCAGTTATCTACCCTTTTATCTTATCATTCCTATATTCCCCTTTTATATCTTTTCAGCAAGAGATCCCTGAATCTAACCTCCTTTGCTTAGTTTCCTCCTTGATCATGACCAGTAGTAACACTGTGCAACCAACTCACCTAAACGATGATAAACATCCATACATAACCCACTGAATGACCAAGAACCGCCCACCCTACCTCTTGGAAATGTGGGCATCAAGTTCTCAAAATTGCTTCCTGTTGTCTGGGGGCAACAGCATCATTAGGGGACCCTGAGAACATTGAGATAATGATCAAGTCCTGGGAGATCGAGCTATTGTCCACTCTCAGTGTGATAGGAGAGTGCAGGACTTATCTCAAGTCCTGACTGGAGTAATCTATGAGGCTGGACCATCTTAGCTAACTGCTTTGAAGTTATCTTGAGCAGTTTGTAATCCAAAGCTGATCTTAGGATGTTGTTTGTCAGCTGAGTGGCATTACCACAATCCTGGTGGAATTGTCATCGCAAAGTCCCATCATCATCTTTGAGACCTCAAAGGTCACTGCCAAGAATGGTCACACTTCACTGCAAAAAAAACCTTAAACATTTGAAAAGTCATATGCAGAAGATCACTGAGAGGTTGAAGGATTGCAATCCATTAAATACTCTGTTATACAAACTTAGCCTCTAGTCACCTGCTTCAGACTTAAGCCTGAAATTACATACAAGAAGATAGATGAAGCTTATTTCTAGAATTAGTTAGTACCCTAAATGATCATTAATATCATGACAGAAAGTAGATGAGTGGATAGATAGATAGGATCTATCTATCTATCTATCTATCTATCTATCTATCTATATCTCAAATTTTGAGATAATATTTATACCTTAAGAAAAATTTTAAAGGGTCAAAATAAAATGAAAGGATTATGAGATTAGTGACAATACAGTAATCCCTTAATTTTGGTTTTTCTTCTGTCCCATACCAGGTGGCTCTTCTGACATGAGACAGAGATTTTGGATTTTCTTTTAACAAGCATACTTGGGTTTAGAGAAGGAGACACATCAACTCCAAAGCCAGATTTAATTTTTAAGCATATTGGGACTACCAAAAGACAATTTACCTTGTATGTCTGTAGAGAAGACCAGAAACAAATATTTAGGAAGATTTATGAAATTTGATTCTGTTGGAAATGTGCTATACCACTAGGCCAATTTATTCTTTTTCTTGGCACATTTTTTCTTGATTCATCTGATATCTGATATCCCATTTGTCTGTCCAGTGGTCTTCAGGTTACTTAGTAGAATTCTTTTGTTCTCCTAGAAAGACAAAACCAAAACCATGCCCTAACCCTAACTTTGCTAGCTTCCCTTTCTTGGCAGGTTATATCTGATTAAACGAAAGGCATGTTAGTCTCTTAAGTTAGTTTAGATTGAATGGCGACCCTGTTTGATGATGAACTATTGCCTCTTCTAATCAAGAAGTCTCTCCTGTTCAAATCTAATATTTATCAATCTTCATGGTATCCATAGCTTTTCTTCTTCTGTGGAAACAAAAGCAAAACTTCTTCCTCAATGTAGCACATCCTGGTTTCCATTCTGAGGTCAACACATCTTTGAAGTGTGATTTAATTCAACTGTTTTTTATACTCTTCAATGTCTCTCCACAGCTGTCATTCCTGTCTCATTACCATCTAAAAATTTTAAAGTTAATAAAGCTTTGTGTAATCTATTTCCAGAAGTCTTTATTACCTCTTTCTGTTTATTAAGCAAATCTTTTAAAGTGTCATTAAATATTTCTATAACTGCTTGCCCTGTAGTATTGAATGGTATACCTGTAATATGCCTTATGTTGTAATATGTAAAAAAATTGTTTGATTTCACTAGAGAAATATGCTGGAGCATTATCAGTCTTAATTTGTATGGGTATCCTGATAGTGTCCATAACTTCTAATAAAGGTGTAATTACAGAATCAGCTTTTTAGAACTCTTAGCAGTTGCCCATTGAAATCCTGAATATATATCTGTGGTGTGGTGCACATACTTTAATTTTCCAAACTCCACAAAATAAAGCATATCCATTTGCCAAATTTCATTTCTTTGAGTACCCTTGGGGTTACTTCTTGCAGGTAATAGAGTCTGGTTATTCAAAGAACAGGTAGGACATTTTCTTATGATTCCCTTGGCTCATTTCCAAGTGATAGAAAAAGCTTTCTTCAAACTTTTGCTATTAACATGCTGTTTCTTATGAAATTCTGAGACTTCTAGTACATTTCTTACCAATAGCTAATCAATTTTATCATTTCCCTATTACTAGAGGGCCTGGTAGACCAAATGGGATCTGATATGTGTTATATGCAAGGGATAATTTCTATTTCTGATTACATGTTGTAGTTGTATAAATAGCAAAGTTAATTCTGAGTCATCTGGAATAAGTTCAGCCATTTCAATATGTAAAATAACTCTTTCTGCATATTAAGAGTCAGCAACTATATTAAGAGGTTCTAGAAAATCTAATCAATGTTGTGAGAATAACATATAATTTTGACTTTTGAATGGTATCCAAATAAGGGTTTTGATCCACTTGACTTTTTCCCCTGACTTATAACCTGCCTTTCCTGATTTGTTAACGTCAGTATAGAATGTGTGGCCTCCAGAAATTGATTTTCCTCATTCCATGTGAGAAAGGTTCCAATTAGTTGTTTTTATAAACTGAAGTCTTTGCTTTTAGAATCTTTGTTGATAATCTCTTGCCCAAAATTACTGAAAGTTCTTTGTCAGTGTTCATTTCTGTGCCCATAATGAGACAATTTTAGTAAAAAGGTACCACAATTCATGGTGGACTTATTCCTGCTAATTGATGAAGCCTCAATTTTCCTTTCACAATTAATTCAGAAACCATTTCTATATAGGTCTTTAATTTTTTTCTCTGTGTAGTAAAATATCCACTCTAAAGTATTATCTTTTCTCTGCATAAGAATTCCTGTGGGATAATCAGTAGAAGAAGGTTGAAGGACCAGGATACAATTCAGCTCTGGATCCAAGCCATCCACATATGCATCCTGGACCTTTTTTTCTCCCAGAGCCATGCTCTTAGCCTCAGCTGATGATTCTCTTGGCCTATTTAAGTCTTTATCACCTTGTAATATTTGAAATAAATTACTTAATTCTGGAGTTGTTAATCCAGTTGTGGGCCATAGCCCACAGTTTTTGAAAAATCACTAGGAGTCTATAATTGATCTCTCCTGATTTGTACTTTCTGTGGTTGAATTTTCTGTAAACCTATTTTATAGCCAAGGGAATTAATAGAATCTCCTCTTTGTATTTTTTCAGGAGCAATTTGTAATCTCCAACAGGGCAAAACTCTATTTACTTCATCATTTTTCTATGGTATCTGTGTCTGAATCAGCTAGTAAGATGTCATCCATATAATGGTAAATTATAGATTGAGGAAATTATTTATGAATTATTTCTAATGATAATTCAAAATATTGAGACAAGGTGAGACTGTTTAACATTTCTTGTAGAAGAATTTTCCACTGATACCTTTTAATAGGCTTGGAATTATTATAAGAAGGCGCTGTGAAGGCAGCCTTTTCTCTATCCTGTTCTTGTAAAGGTATAATAAAAAGGCAGTCTTTTAAATCAATCAGTATAATAGACTGTCCTTTAGGTAGTAAAGAAGGCAAGGGAATTCTAGACTGTAGAGAGCCCGTTGGCTGAATCACCTTAAACAGTTCTCAAGTCTGTTGCCATTCTCTTTTTTCCAGATTTCTTTTTAATCACAGATAGAGGAGAATTCCAAGGACTGGTCGTTTCGTCCATATGTTGAGCATTTAGCTGCTCCAGCACCAGCTTTTCTGGTGCCTGTAATTTTTCAAAGGCCATTATTTCACTCAGACAGTTTGTCAGTTAACCATTTTAAAGGTTGGCCTGCTGGTACCTTGGAAAGATCCACAGCTGTTGTCCCCTGCTTATGTACAACCTGAGTGGTCAGTGACTGTTCTTGATAATACTTTAATTCTCTCAGTATTTCTCTCAGAAGCGTTCTTTATTTTATGGTTGGTTTCTGAGATTGGAGGGCTGTTAATCTGTGTTTAACAAGGCACAGGAAAGAGTAAGGAGGGGCTTAGGAAGATCACAGGTGTTTTCTGTATCAAAAGGTGGAGAGAGAGGGTCAGCTCATTCCGCCACTGCTTTGTTGATTCAAGGTTAACTTTATTAAACAACTTGGAGTATAACAGTACACTCAAATATGCCGAAACAAGTGATGCCCTTCCCAGACTGACGGATTAGGAATATCAGATGCAGCAAGCCAGAGAAGCAGGTCGACAGAGTGGCACTTCACATGCAAAACGTCCCAACCAACGTTTGCCCCTGAATTCAGCACTGGACTTAGGACTGAGTTGGGGGAAACTGATGAAAGCTTGCTGTCTGTGATTCCAGTATCCTGGAGAAGTGGCCACCCACAGAGTTACCCATCTCAGCGTGTCATTCACCCTTTGGAAATATTCTGTGTATGTTTTAGCTTCTTGGTTTTCTTTCCTCTTTTTGAGCCTTTCTTTTGCATCAAGACTGGAACACAAAATGGGCTTTGTTCAGCTCAGCCGTGTGCATCTCCTGTGAGCCAAGGATAGATAGTTGGTACTTTATTGCCGTTGGTTCATTGTCGAGATTCAACCAACTTGTGTACTGAGATATTGTAGAAAAATTACATCTGCATTGAATGAGCATGGAGATTTTATTATGTTAACATTCCCTGAATAAAACAACATAACACCTGTTTACATTTCGTCAAATTATGAGTAATCTAGAAAATATACTGAAAATGGGACACACATTTTGTTATGCAAATGGTACGCAATTGTGTATGAGTTGAACATCCAATAATTTAGTGTTTGCAGGATTCCTGAAACCATTCTCCCCAGGACAGAGGGACAAATATAAACACTGTGTGTGTGTGTGTGTATGCACATGTGAATATATGTGATATGTGTGCCTGTGGAGGTCAAAGGACTATCCTCAGGTATTATTCATCAGACACCATCTACCCTTG
The DNA here is from genome assembly GCA_001685075.1 of Bramus lutescens. Lineage (NCBI taxonomy): Eukaryota > Metazoa > Chordata > Mammalia > Rodentia > Cricetidae > Bramus > Bramus lutescens. The sequence goes on along the minus strand of LOEQ01002227.1, from coordinate 119,837 downwards.
TGTGTGTGTGTGTGTGTATTTGTGTTAGGGTCTCTGGCCTGTGGTTTTAAATACTAACACACTGGGAACTAGCTCACTTGGTAAAGCGATAAGCACTTGTTTTGTAAACACAAGGCCCTGAGTTGATCCTAGAACCCACTTTAAAATCTGGACATAGCGTGTATGCTGTCACGGGCACTGCTGAGGTGTGGACCAGAGCATCCCTGAGCTCTGATTAGACTAAGGTGACCCAGGATCTCCCTGTCGTGGCTTCCCCAGTGCTGGGATTGTAAATGCACACTTTTTTTTTTTTATCAGATGAGTACTGGGGGTTAAACTCAAATTTTTGTGTTTGTAAGACCAGTTCTTTACCAACCAGTTATCCCTTTAGCCACCAGTAAACTGTATTTTAATGGGCATATTTTCTTTTAAATTTTTAACTGTTATTTTAAATAATGTGTGTGTGTGTAGATGTGCAGGTGCCCACCGAGGCCAGAAGTGTCAGATTGCTTTGGACTTGGTTTTAGGATAGGGGGNCAACTCCCGTTCTTCGCGACATTCTGTCATACAGGTGTCAGCGCAGGTATGGCACCCACCGAGGCCAGAAGTGTCAGATTGCTTTGGACTTGGTTTTAGGATAGGGGGACTTTCTCCGTTTTTCTCTTAAGCGGGTGTATCTGTTTCATGGTCTGTATAATTAGAATCCTGAGTACAGTGATTGATGAACGCGAGCGATGCATAGTTACTTGGTTATCTAAAAGCCTCTGATTTTAGCATAGAGTAAACCAATACAAATCTCAACCAAGGATGGCGTCTTTCCAAGAAAGCAAACCCAAGTCGTCGAAAACAACGCGGAAACAGACCCTCTCATTCTTAAGTTTGTTTCTTGCTTGTGTTTCCTAAGGACTCTGGTTTTCCCCGTCCTGATCCGAGGAGGGAAACCCACGCCCCTGATTTCCTTTCTTGGAGCAGTGCTCTTCTGCACCCTCAACGGCTACCTGCAGAGCAGGTACTTGAGCCAGTTTGCGGAGTATGCTGACGACTGGGTGGCCCAGCCCTGTTTCCTGACCGGTGAGTTCACAGAGATGAGCCCTTCCACTCAGGCCCAGAGGTTTCTATTAGAAAGCTCAAACTAGAGAAGGAACCACAAGGAGCCTCAGGAGGCTCGAAGCAGGGAGGATGAGACTTGCTCAAGCAGGGAGGGAAGGCCCCCACCCAGGTACTTTGATCCCAATGGCACTGAAACGCAGGCTGTAACACCGAGAACTTAGAAACAGCTGCAAGCTGCGTCCCAGTAAGGGTGCTTGATGATACAATGGCTGCTTCCGAGTTCGTTGTCTGTGGCACCAAAATCTGGCTATCAAGAATAAGACATGGAATTGCTTTTCTGTCTCTCTCTTAATTTTTTTGGGGGGGGGGAATGAGTTTCAAATGCTTATTTTTTAATTTATCTTTTGAGAATTTCATACATGAGTATTATACTGATAGCCTTTCCACCCCTCCCTCTTCCTCCTCCAACTCCTCTGATGCCTTCCCAACTTCTTCTCAAACCACAACCTCCTTTTCTTTAGTTATTGTGACACACACGCACACACACACACACACACACACACACACAGGAAACCTGCTGAATCCATTTACTGTCACTCATATTGGTATGCGTGTAGGACCAACCACTTGGGGTCGGATAACCTGTGATGGAGGTACTCCCTGGAGAAAACTCGCTCTTCCTCTTCCGCAGCCATTGGTTGTCTGGAGCTCTTCATCTTATGACATTTCCCCCAACCACATTGGCATGCCACCTGCTACTGCCATTCATTATGCAAGTCTTGTTAGATGACTGTATGTTGAGATTCCATGGGTGCACCTTCCGTGTCAGGACTAGAAGATACTATGTCACAGCTGATGTCCTGGTTCTCTGGATCTTACAGTCTTTACGCCCCATCTTTCTTGGTGTTCCCTGAACCTTAAATGAGACTGTCTTTGCTCAAGCCAGGAGGGAAGGCCTGACCCATATTTGTGTTTCGGATGTATCAGCTGGCCCTGGGCCCTCCATAGTCACTTGTTCTCTGCATTTTGAGAGCTGTAGATTTCTCGAACGGTCTCTGTCTTCTGCAAAAAGAAGCATCTTTGAGGAAGGATGAAAAGCTTTATTCATCAGGCTGAGCTGCTGTACAGGCTGTGTGACCCCGTGTGAGGACAGCATGAGGGGGTGTAGTCCTAGAGAACTCACCACACTGGGCTGGTGCACAGGCTGCATGTTGAGTCACTTCTGTGATAACACCCGTTCATTTGCGAGTGTGCTCACCATCTGAAGCAGCCCATTGGACACATCGCCTCACCTCACCTTTGGAGCTGGTCTACAACCTGAGCTGCCTAATAGCTGTTTGCAAGCCTTTGACTCCTCCACCACTAAGTGGAAAGACAAGAAAGCACAAGCAACATGCCCAGCAGGAAGCGAGCCAGATGGTCTCATTTATATGTGGGTATCATTCATTGTGTGGCTTTGCGAGGAGACAGGAAGCTGTGTGGGTAGGTAGTTGTCCTTAAGCTACTTACTGCAGGGAGCAAAACTCTTAACAAAAAATTTCCCCTAACAGTTGTTGTTGGAGGCTGTTAGTTAGTTCCCGGCTGCTAGTTAGTTCCCAGCTTCTCAGCCCCAAAATAATCACACAGAAACCATATTATTTGCAATATTGTTTGGCCAACAGCTTAAGCGTATTTCTGATTAAGTCTTATATCCTAAACCAACCCATCTCCATTAACCCATTTCTATTAATCTGTGTATCGCCACGTGGGTGTGGCTTACCGGCAAGGTTCCAGCTCATCTGTCCCTGGTTAGTTTGAAAGGTTTGCCACCCCAAGTAGCAATCAGAGGAAGATTCTCTGAAACACCATGACGTATGTTTGGTAGAAGGACACTACTGTGGAAATGCACCGCCTGTCACAGACTGCCAGTGCACTCAAGGAAGCTGAAGCAAAGGGAAGGCTTTGAGAGCACAGTGAAGGAAAGTGTGCCAGGAATTTACAAAGATAACAAAGGTGGTACCTAGTCAGCGTTAACTATCTCTGAAGCAGGTCCCATACGGACACATCCCCTAGATGTTTCGGTGGCTCTGGAAGAGCCTGTGTCCTCCTTCCTACATGTGTACATGCATGCTTCCCCCATTCTCTTGTTCCTACATGTATGCATGCATGCCTACCCTCCGTTCTTATTCCTACATGTATATGTGAATGTCTTCCCCACTCTCTTGTTCCTATGTGTATGCATGCATGCCTACCCTCCGTTCTTATTCCTACATGTGTACATGCATGCTTCCCCCCACTCTCTTGTTCTTACATGTATGCATGCATGCCTACCCTCCGTTCTTATTCCTACATATATGCATGCACGCCTCCCCTAATCTTTTGTTCCTATATGTATGCATGCATGCCTCCCCAGCTCTCTTGTTCCTACATGTATGCATGCGTGCCTCCCCTGCTCTCTTGTTCCTACATGTATGCATGCATGCCTCTCCTGCTCTCTTGTTCCTACATGTATGCATGCATGCCTCCCACCACTCCTTTGTCCATATGTGTACATGTGCATCCCCTCCTCAGCTCTATTGTTTATTGTTATTGATAAAGCTTGGCAGAAGTGGCTCCATTTCAACTCTGATAATGTGTCAGTTACTAGTCTCCTTAGTGTGACAAAAATGCAAGGCGGAAGCGAAGGAAGGAAGGAGGGAGGGAGGGANGGAAGGAAGGAAGGAAGGAAGGAAGGAAGGAAGGAAGGAAGGAAGGAAGGAAGGAAGGGAGCACAAGGCAGCTGGTCACATTACATCCACAGTCACGAAGTGGAGAGAGGTGGATGTTGAAGCTCAGCGGCCTTCTCTTTGTTCAGCTCATGACCTTAGCCCATGGACGGTGTCACCCGTATTCATGGTGCATCTCCCCACCTCAGTTATAGCTGGAAGGAAGAGACCAGAGCTCCTAGGATCTACCCTTTGCCCTCTAGAGGCCTTGTATACCCAGGAACCCTCTTATAGATGTGGCCAGAGGTCATTTACACCTCCTCCTTTCAGCATATGGCATGGTTTTCCTGTTCATGCTGCGCTCGTTAGCCCACTTTCGGAGCTAACGAGCCAAGCTGCAGCTTTCCTGTCTTCAGATTCCTTCCACCAAACAAATTAGCCCACTGCCCTTGACTTTGTTTGGACATAGAGTGCGAAGAAATGGGAACAGACCACTCCAGCCTATTAAACCACAAACAGGCTTTAATCCAAAATTAAATCAAAAGAAAATCACCATGTGGCACAAAAGCTTTCAGTTGGAACCACAGTCAGAGTTTGGGGTTCGGAAATTATGGGTGGTTTCTGAGCTCCGCTTTTATAATAAGAAGTAAGCATTAGGCATGGGCAAAACAGATTCTTACAGCCTCCAGGTAAAAGTTAGATACAAATTGCTTTTTACAATTCCCACTAACATGATTTTTGACTAAATTAGTGTTTATTGGCCTGCGGCTTCTTCCATGCACCCTAATGGTGTTTACAAAAACTGCACTTTCCTGAGCTTTCCATAACAGGGGAACAGAAAGTCCAAACTGTTGTTAAGGCTGCCGAGAGCCATTGTAGAAACAAAAGACTAACCTTTGGTCGGTCTGCGAAGAAAAAAAAAAGCAAAGAAACCCATTGATAACAGTTAATCCCTGTTTGTGGACAGGGCTGGTGATCATCAGCTGCCGTTTCCTTCAGACTTACAAATTTGTATTTCTACATTCCTGTTTCTGGAACCTACATCTCTTTATTTCTGTTCCTGGACCCTTCAAACTCAGCTTCCTCCTAGTTCCCGGGACATGGGCAGAATGCTGCCAGTCTTTGCCAAGACGTAGCGAGTGGCTTCTAGCCCGGTTCGTGCTCCACACTCCCGTTGTAAACCGGTTCCCCCTTAGAGGACCTGATGGTCAGGTCTACCATGACAGCAGCGACAACCCTGGTTCCAGTCCCAGTTGGTTATCGTTCTCCTTTCTGTAACAAGAATCACAATTGGAGAGGACAGTCCCTTGTGTGAAGGAAGGCCTGGTGCCACAAGGTGAGGTGTCAGCCGTCAAAGGCAGAGAGGTGAATGTGCTGATTCCACTGGCTTCCTCCCTTTATTTAATCCAGGACTCCAGGCCGTGGGACCGTGTGGCCCACATTCAGAGTGGATCTCACTCCATAACTCACATATGTCTAGAAGTCTGTCGCCTGGGTGCCTCTGGATCCTGTGTTTTTAACTGTCCCAGATACATTTGTAAAGACTTCCTATGATTTTTAAGTCACACAAATTAAATTCACTGTGTATCTTAGATGCACACAAGTGCTAGTTTTCTTCAGTCCCCACACAGAGTACAGCTAGTCTCTGAGACGAGAAGTGGGCTGTTGTCACAAATAAGGTATCTGGACAATCTGATTTTCTTTGCAACTTTATTTAAAAGCTAAATCAGGGAAATCATGTAAACATCTAAAACCCAGAAATAAAAAGAACTACTGAGTCCATTATAATCACCAGGATCCAATAGACCTTATCATGGCATTTGATATATTTAGGGGGGAATGACATTTCTGGTGGCTGAGTCAGGATGGGAAACCCAGGAGCCTGCTCTGAAGGGTCTGCATACCTTTAGAGGGTGTCCTGTGACCTGGCAGCAGGTCAAAGGGTCAACACTCTGCCAACGCACATGGACTGGTAATAATTGCAGCACTGTTTGGCCTTCAGATTTTTTTGTTTTTTTTATATTTTTTATTGATATTTATTGAGCTCTACATTGTTCTCTGCTCCCCTCCCTGCCTTTCCCCTCCCCCCTCCAACCCTCTCCAAAGATCCCCATACTCCCAATTTATTTACTCAGGAGATCTTGACTTTTTCTACTTTCTACTTCACATGTTGATTAGATCTATGTAAGTCTTTCTTAGTGTCCTCATTGTTGTCTAAGTTCACTGGGATTGTGATTTGTGGGCTGGTTTTCTTTGCTTTATGTTTAAAAAACACCTATGACTGAATACATGTGATAATTGCATTTCTGTGTCTGGGTTACCTCACTCAAAATAATGTTTTCTAGCTCCATCCATTTTCCTGCATTATTCAAGATGTCGTTATATTTTTCTGCTGTGTAGTACTCCATTGTGTAAATGTANTGTCATCAGTGTTTTTGATCTTGGCCATTCTTACAGGTGTAAGATGAAATCTCAGAGTTGTTTTGATTTGCATTTCTCTGATGACTCAGGATGTTGAACATTTCCTTAAGTGTCTGTCAGCCATTTTAGCTTCCTTTGTTGCCAGTTGTGGTGGCCTTCACATTTTTAATATCTCAGAAAAATCAGATTTTTCCTTTTTGTATCAGAGTCTTTTACTTTTTGGTAAAACTGAGTCTTGGTGTTTTGCCTTCTCTGACTGAAGCTAACTGGTGTCATGCTGATGCTCTCTGTGACCAGGACTTCTGAGAACCTCTGTCTGTTCTAACATCTGTGCTGAAGCAGATGCAAACCTATCTTTAATAAAATCTCACGCTCTGCTTCATAAAACCAAGAAATTCATAAAATTCATAAAACCAAGGATTTGAAGGATCATCCCAGGGAGAGGAAGGAAGCTCCTAGCTAGGTGCTGGGGTGCTAGCCAGAGCCATGTGATTTCCAGGCCCTGGGGATTGGAGGGAAGGGGAAAGGGTGGCCAAGTGGCAGAGGAAACCTGACTAGGGACCTGGTAGCAGACTGATGGGGTGAAAGCCAGGGATGTGCTCTGCAGAGCTGGGAGGGAGGGACAGAAAAAGACCACAGCTGGGATCCTAGGCTCTGCTCTCCAGGGATAGGGTGTGAGACCAGCAAATATTTGCCTCTCCTTATATGAAGGGGAGACTTTTGCTTTTCCTTAAGCAAAAAGGGAGGTAAACATACCTGCAGCCTAGTTTCCCTGTGCCCAGACCATAAGTCCTGTTTTCTGTTCCTGTCATGGTAAAAACACAGACTGGAACCACAAGTGTTTGGGGTAGAATAGATGTCTGTAACCATAGTCAAGGAGGCAGCCTATCGC
>LOEQ01002227.1:95893-110008 GCA_001685075.1 Bramus lutescens | reverse complement strand
CCTACCTAAGTTCTGCCCTATCAACAGGTCCAAAGCAGCTTCTTTATTCATTAACCAATAAAAGCAACACATAGACAGAAGTACCTACCACACCAATCTGTGTTCTATCGCGTGATGTCACCTCTCTTCCATCTTGTACCCCATTTCCTCTTGGTGTCTCCTGCTGTCTCTTGTGCACTAGATCCTCCTCCTCTTCCTTCCTCTCTCTGGAAATCCCACCTATACCTCTTGCNCTATACCTCTTACCTAGCTATCGGCTGTTCAGCTTTTTATTCCACCACTCACAGCAAATACATCTTCACACAATGTACAAATGTCCAACAACACTCCGCGCTGGTCTTAGAACAAGCTAAGCAGAGTAGCAAAGGCTGGTGTCTCCCAGACAACGGCAGATGCCAGCAGCCCGGAAAAGGCACGGTGGGAACCCTGAGGCTAGGCGGGCATCTCCTCTCCAGGATCATTTTAAGTTAAGGTGCACACCAAGGACAACAAAAACAACCAACATCTCCCACAGATGGACATAAAATATGGAAATGAAGTCTAAGAGTATCAGATTCATGATAGCTGCACAAAGTAAGGTGGAGGGCAGTCTAGGTGGTCCTGATGGAGGACACAGAACACACCCTGAAAACTAAGATAAGAAGGCCTTGGCGGAGAAGCCCAAGCCTCAAGCCTGCCTTTCAGAAGAGCTAGCCATACGCCAGGGGAAGCAGACAGCCACCAGCTGCACCTGGAGAATCCTGGGCTTGGTGGCTACTCAGATCCTTGAGTGCCCAAGGAGGAAACATGGGCTTTGGCCTTCACATTCTTTGCATATAGTCTCTCAGTGGTTTTGAGGGCCCAGGGCACCGGGGATGTGGCCGCCAGGGTTCTGTGACAGCTCTGAGTTTTAAACCGACCAACTTCTTGCACGTTCTGACTTTCAAGGGGCTTTTTCAATGTGACAGTTGACATGGCTGTGTTTGCTCATGCATGGTGGTGTCTGTGCTTAAAGATTGAGCCATACCTCACAGAGTTGTTTACCAGAGCGGATAGCTACTCTGATGTCATCAGCCAAGGGCCACATGAGATTACTTCGTGGGTCCCTGCAGAAGCAGGCATAGATGGGGAAGTATGATCTCTGCTTGTCTGCACACATCCGTACAGAGAAGGTGCCCACCCAGACCACGCCACCCAGATTGGGACAAAGGGCAAGCGCTGTGGGCTATAGGTGACAGTGACTATCCACGGCATTTCTGTTGTTGTCGTTCAATTAAGATACTTTTAAAAGTATGTAAACACCTGATGGGCTGATTAGCAGGCCCCAGGTATCCTCCTGTCTCCAACTCTCCAAAACCCAGATGACAAGCATGTGCTGCCCTGCTGGGCTTTTTGTGTGGGAGGTAGAGATTGAAACTAAGTCCTCATGCTTACAAGACAAGTGACTGTGCCATGTGACCCGCCCTTAAGCTTTATAAAAACTGGCCTGTAGTAATACCATGGGCAGAGCATTCATTTGTGACAGTTTATATACACTTGACATGCACTGTCTTGTGACATGGCATTCTTGTACTGCCCGTACTAAAGGGACAACGCCTTTCATCCCAGAGTGGTGTCCGGGATTCTTAGCTAGCCGTGTGCTCACCAGCCTCTGCCCCCACACCCAGGTGCTTCCGCCAGATAGTGAGCGCTCCGCAATGGACACTCAAGAGGAAGGTCATTTAGTGACCTGTTGCAGCGTCCATCCCAGGTTGGAGTGGTGTGGCCTTTGAAGGGAGGTTGCAGATGTGCCCACTTTGAGGATTCAGGCAATTTTTCATCATTATTATTATTATTAATGTGGGTGTGTGTTCATGTGTGTGCGGCACACATGTGTGCTACACCACATGTGTGGAGGTCAGAGGACAAGTCAATGGAGTCAGTTCTCTCCTGCTACCCTGTGGGCTCTGGGGGTTGAACTCGGGTCATCAAGCTTGGCAGCAGGCTCCCTCACCTGCTCCAGGCCACACTTCCAGACTCTGGCCTTTCCTTACACACCAGTCCTAGTCTCCCCTAGACACTACCTATACCCCTAGTCCCTCGTCGTATCCCTAAGACTGTCTTTTTCAAGACAGGATCTCATGTATCCTATGCTGAGGTGATGGTCGTGTAGCACCACATCTGGCTTCTTTTCCTGTGGGGGTGAGTGAGACACTGTCATCCCAAGGAAGTGTCTGAAGGACTAATTATCCTTCACACCCCCCAACTCTGGCCACAGATGCATGCGGACAGGAATCCTTAGAAGTACAGAACCTGAGAATTGCGGACTTTAAGTGTTATGTTAGGTCACTGCCCTCTGCTTCAGTGACATGACCTTGCACAGTTCCAGGTCTTTGAACCTGACAGAGCCAGTGAGGAGCAAAGAAAAAAGACAGACACAGTCATACAGAAAATCTGGGATCCCGTGGACTGGGCTCTCTGGCGGTGAAAATGCAGTCCTCCGGAAGGGCATCGTGTTTATTATATAGGGTAGAATTGAGAGCCAAGGTTATTGCATAGGCTGATAAGGACCTGAGGTGTATGGTTTACAACTGGATCAAAGAGTGAGGTTTGACTGATCATGTTGGGAGGTCTCTCTAAGGGAGCGGTCTTTAGGCCTTAAATATCTGTGGGGAGAAAGCTGTGGTGGTAATTTTCTTCATACACTGTCAGCAACCACACACAGACCAGAGGAGTGCTTTGCCACTCCCGTAACACTGAGACCCAGTTCCTTGACTTGACCATGCCCATGTCAACACATTCTCTCATGACATCACACACTCAGGGCTTCCTCAGCTCCTTGCACCTTGGACAAAGAGTTAAGAAGCCCTAATGTGCTGTGTGGCCTTGTACCTACAAGGTAATTGAAGAGTCCTACCCAGTAACTTGCTTCTGGGCATAGGCCAGACTTAGCTGCACCAGGTGCTACGGAACTTCCTCTCCAGGCCTGAAAACCTGAAGTCAGAGATTGCCTGCTCGCATGTTTGGGTATATCTCTAATGGTCTCTCATGTCTTTTCTGAGAAGTAGGCCACCTCAGCTCTCCTGGGGCCCTGGTGCACTTTGGTGGCCTGACCAGAGCTGGTTTCTTGCATTGGTTTTATGAATTGAGAGGTGACCACCTATTTGTTTGTTGGTTTGGTTTGGTTTTTCAAGACAGGGTTTCTCTGTAGCTTTGGAGCCTGTCTGTAACTCTCTTTGTAGACCAGGCTGGCCTTGAACTCAAAAGAGATCCACCTGTCTCTGCCTCCCAAGTGCTGGAATTAAGGCACCTTTTCAAAACAAGGTCCACAGCAGCTTCTTATCCCACTTATCATGGGTACAGAGTCTCTGGCCTGCCTTCGTCCTGCCTTCCTCGGGTGCTGGAATGTGCTGGCTATTGCTCTCCTACCATGGGGTCTTTGCTGTGGCCTTGTCTTGCCCAGAACATACCCAGTAACTTCTGACCAGACTGTCACCTCCTTAGCAAGACCTACTTCCTACAATTCTGTCCTGAGTCCTTTCTACCTCATCCCAGTGTTCCCATGCCCTACCCTGCCTCTCCGGGCTCTTCAATCAAATCAGTCTCTTCTCCTGTGTGACCGCCCATCTTTGTTACATTGGAGTTCATGACTAGATGGGAGAAGGGGCTTGACCCTAACAGAGCCTGGCCTGGAGCAGGGGCTCTGTGTGGTTTGCAGGAGTGAGTTGATGCTTGAGACTGAATTCCCCTCACTTGGCCATAGGCTCCATATCAGCCCCCCAACCTACCACACCCATTACACACACACATTCACACGCACGCACGCACACACAGGGGGTTGGAGAGAGGCAGAGGACAGAGGTCCTGCGCCTTCTGCAGCTGTGGTTGAAAGAGTCGGGACTTAAAGCGAGGAGTCTGTCTGAACAGATAACTGCTAACTGGAGTCTCTTCATTTCATAAGCTTCTCCATTTTGGTTGAGCTGCAATGGTTCCAGTAACTACAGAGATTTGGTTTCTAGAAGTAAACTTTGTCTTTAGATTTGGTGGCTGACCTGCTCCTTGAACTCCCCAGTATGCAGTAATGGCCAACCAGGAGAGTTGGTTTATCATCACCTTGCTTTAGCTTGCTACTCCCTGGTGACACCTAGCTGTGGCCAACCACGGGCCGGGGCCGAAAGGGGAGACTTCCCACTTTCTCCCCTGCCCTCCACGTTTACCCTGTATTTCTAAATGACAAAAGAAAGAAATGAAATGGAAAGGCAGGGACATGATTGCTCCTCTGTATGTACCTGGGAGAGCATAGCCGGAGGCAGGGACCTGACCAGGCTGAGCTAGGCCATGTGGGGAGGGAGGGGGAAGGAAGAGAGAGGGAGAACCAGGTACAGCAGTCTAGAGGCCAAGGGTACAAAAGGGCGGGTAACCAAATGGTTAGATTATATATGGGTTGGAGAGTTCAGGGTAGGGAGCAATACAGAAGGACCCTGTAACAGCAGGGGCTGAGGGATGCTGGGAGAACCTGGAATCCAGGTTCACTTTGATGTGGTAAATAGGCACCTCACTCATTTTACCCAGTTTGAGACTTAAGAAGTAAAACCCCTGTTTGTAAGTAAATGGTGAGCTCTCAGATTCTTACAGACCTTTCTCTAGGTCTCCCCACCCCCTAACCCCCCACCACACTCCCCACAATAAAGGCCTGTACTCTAGTCTCTCCTTGCTGACCTACCCTCTGGGGTCCCCCTACTCCTTCCTGGCCAGTTCCAGTGGGTCCTCTTTCCCTGAGTTCCTCATCTGCTGAATTTGAATTTCTTTCTTTTCTCCAGAATCTTCTTTTCTAACCAGCCTGCAGGTGGACTCCCCAGAAAGTGTAGTGTCCCATGGAGAGTTTCCCCAAACAGAACCATTGGTCTGGTGTCTGAGCCAATGGTTGGGGACTTGTCTTCCTTTTCTATTGGGGAGACTCTTTCGCACCCCTCCTTGTGGCCATTGCCCCGCAGTCCTCTGACTGCCTAGACAGAATCTCTCTACTGAAGCGCAGCCTGGCTGAGGTGTCTGATGACTAACTCTGGCCAGAGGGTAATTCTGCACGTTCAAAAGGACCTTACATTTCCTGACCTTACATTTACCCACCAGAATATCACCTTAAATTTCCTTCATTCGGGCCTCTATCTCTCTCTGCCTCTGTCAGGCTCTCTGCTCATCCTCCTCTGCCTCTCAAGAGTCTCCTGTCGGTCTCCCAGACCTGACCTCCTCCGAAAACTGCCATCTCCCCTAATGTCTGCTGCTTGCCAAATCTGCTTCTAAGATTTACTAAGGAATAAGGCTGTTTCCAAATCCTGCTGGCAGAGGATTGCGGCCTTGAGTGACCTTCTTAGCAAAACCTGTTTCTCAACCAGACTCCCGCTGTGATCAGATCAGAAGGCTTTTAGTGACCTCTGCCCCCCTCTGCCTTGGCAGCTTCCCTGCCTAATCTTACCATTTCTTTCTTCTTTCCTCTTCCCACTCCTTCCCCCGCTGGCCAGCCTAACCCTGGAGCCGCCATTCCTTTCCACAGGGTTCTCTAGCTCAGACCCTGACTCCAGCGATGTCGCATGGAAAGCTAACCACTCCTCCCGCCCCTCCCCACATACCCAGTGTAGGAGGTAAACTTTCGCTGATCCGCCTCCCCCCAGTAAAGGCCTGTACTGTCTTTAGTCCTTTGTCCCTGTCTGTCATTCCATCTCATTAACCTTTCTGTTAACATTCTTCCAGATCTTTCTCCAGCGACTGAACCTGTGCTCTACGGATCGCCCCCAGGATCACCTGAGTGTCCAGCTAGGTGCTGTTTGTCACCACCTTTTCTCTCTTTTCTCCTAGGAGGCCTGTTCGAATATGTCACTGCAGCCAACTACCTTGGGGAGATTGTGGAATGGTGTGGCTTTGCACTGGCCAGCTGGTCCCCCCCGGGCGGAGCGTTTGCTCTGTTCACAGTCAGTACATTGCTCACCAGGGCAAGGCAGCATCACCAGTAAGTTTGAAACCATGTCTTCCCGTTCCCAGTTTGTTTGAGCATAGCAGTTTCCAGGCCTGACTTCCATAATGGTACCAGTGAGCCGCTAGCCCCGCTGCTTGAAGGAGCAGACCTGCAGCTTTGGGGTTCTCCCTTGTGCAGCAGGCCAGTGTCTTCCCGTGAAGAGGGAGTGACAGAAGTCGGCCAGAGAGTCGGGGCCACGGTGACCAAGGCACCGTTCCGTCTCAGCAGCATCACGATCAAGGCGACACTTAGGAAAGAAATCGTTTAACTGGGAACTTGCTTACAGTTTTGGAGGTTCAATCCGTTATCGTCCTGGTTGAAAGCATGGTGGCAGGCAGGCAGGCACTGAAGGAGTAGCTGAGAGCCACATCCTGATCTGTTGGCTGGGGAGGGATGACTGGACTTGACAAGTGCTTTGGAAACCTCAAAGCCACACCTCGTAATCCTTTCAAATACTGCTACTCCCTGGTGACTAAGCATTCAAGTGTATGAGCCTATGGGGGACAATTCTTATGCAAACCCCCACACCCTGAAAACTCCCAGAGCTGCGGAGAAAGGCACAAGTATAAGGTTTATAAAAAAGGAATTACATTGTCAGATGGCCAAAAATCAAGTCAGGGTAAAGAGGGAACTGCTTGTTGTCGATGGATTGCCAAGTCCATTGATCTGACTGCAGAGAGAAGAGTAACACTTATCCTTTGACCTATTGGGATGAGAGAAACCTAGGCTGGGCATCTGTTAACTAGATTCTAGCAGCCAGGCAATGGTGTGCAGGCCTTTAGTCCCAGCACTTGGGAGGCAGAGATGGGCAGATCTCTGTGAGTTCGAGGCCAGCCTGGTCTACAGAGTGAGTTCCAAGACAGGCTCCAAAGCTACAGAGAAACCCTGTCTTGAAAAAAAAAAGATTCTAGCTTAGGTATTTTGTGGGGCTTCCCCTTTCTCATCGTGCTAGTTTATTAACCTACCCCACCCATGCCTTCCTGTTCTTTCACCTCACACTGCATTCTGCAGACAAGTGGCATTTGCTTTCCTAGTCTACTTAAGTCCCTCTAACCCTCCTGACCTCCCCATATCAGGGATCAGGACCTACCCTGTCAGGGAACGGGGCAGTGGCTGCTGTAGTGTCTTAGTAGGGTTACTATTGGTATGATGAAACACATGAGCAAAGCAATCTAGCCAGGAATTCTTGAAACCAGTTTGTCCATCGAAAGCAAGCTGGGGGAGGGGAGATCACAAGATCTTGGGTCAGCTTTTGCCTACTTGAACTCCCTCATCCACGGGAGTGAAGGTGTCCAGTTTGTCAGCAGGGAGCTGCTCGAACAGTCTTCTGTCCTTATGAGAAGTCAGGCTACATAACAGGATTTCCACGCCTTACCCATGCATGACTGGGTGCTCTGTCTACCCAGCTTCCTCCTTTAGTAAACCACACCAGCCTGAGATCAGCCAGGAGCCGCATTTGCTACATCTATTCAGCAGCTGCTCTAGTCTGGCTTCATTCACCTGTGTTCGCAGAGTCAGAGCCAGGGTCAGAAGGAGGAAGAGAGGCGCCCACTCATTAGCCCAATAACGTTCTAGGGGAGCCAGGAAACCAAGATTTAGCTGCCTCGTTTTGAGACCCATCCACCTGCCAACTCAGAAACATTTCTCGTCATTCTAATTCCAAGAGGGAAGAACCAGGGTGCAGTTAAAACCAATCACAGCCAAACAAAAAGTGCACCGGTATAAATAGCTCATTACCCGATAACTGGGATTCCTGAGCTCTAAAGGGTGCACACAGCTTTGCCTCCCTGACTCTGCTCCACAGCATACATAGCTCCTGTCATTGACTCTGGCCAGCTTTGCTAATATAGCTGCTGCTGTCCTGGTGGCCATCCACAGTCCTGATGCTTCCTGCAGCTTTATGCCACCACCAGCAGGACCGTGTGGGAGACCCTGCACATGACCAGTGTGGGGCTACCAGTGAACTTTCAGCTTTGACCTCCTTGGGACCATAGCCTCTGTGTGCTGACGCACTCACAGGTGATGGACCTCAATGACACTTGGATTCTGTGCCACCAGAACCTAAACACCTATTGCCCTTACTCCCATTGGCTGTGGGGGGTCACCTGGATTTCTACCACACTAGTCCTGATTGGGGTATCCCTTGCTTAAAGGAGGCCCTTGGAATACCCAGTGAGTCCCAGTCACTCCTGATGCTTCTCAGTCTTCAGTCAGGTATACAGCTGTCCTCTGAAGTCCTGGACTGGGGGGTGATGGGTGCTGTCTAGGGAATCGCCACGTTCGTTCCCTGACGTGAACAAAGAATTGAACAGCTGTAAGTGATAGGAGACCACACCATGGAGATTTGCGTGCAGGACGGGAGAGGTCCAAGGCTGGAAGTTATTAAATGGACACTGGCTTGGGTTTGGGGCACTTTATAGGGTCCCTGGGACTCCCCTTCCCTCTATTGATCCTCTCTAGGTTCCTGCCCCTACTTCACGAAGCTTACTTTCACCTCCCTGTCCATCCATGTCCTACTAACTCTCCTTTAGTCAGAAACGGGGTTACTACGGTGACTGAACTCTACTGGAAGGCAGAAAGCTCTCATCCCAGTCCCTGTGTGCAGTCACAGATGTGACTACATGGGACAAGGTCACACTGGAACTTGGTATGCCTGGGCCACTGTAGTGGGGGTGCTTATCAAATGTGGAAAGGGACAGGGTTGCATATCCAGAGGAGAGCACCATGTGGGGACACAGAGATAGGGAGGCGAGACAGCCTGGCCACCAGGATCAGAGAGAGCGTGTCTGCCCTAGCTATGGTTCAGGCTTGTCAGGGAAGATCTCATGATACTGAGTTCTGGTACTTTGTCAACACCTACAAAAAATGGACGCATCAGACTTCAGCCATTTTAAGTTGACTGACCCTTAACGAAGTAAAGGCAGTGAGTTTGACCTTTGAAGGCCCCAGATCTCTCCACTAGATGACCTGGAATAAGACCGGATGGAAACGACATCCACCGTAACCAGGTTTTACAAACAGCAGAGTGACCGTGCAGGTGCAGCGCTGAACCTGGCCTCCTGGAGTCGGGTTGCTCTTGGTGTCCCGCCTTCATTTTCATTCCCAGGCTCCCTGTGCACAGGGACCGCGACCACTTCCGGCTGTTGTCTTGTCCAGGCGTGTTGCTGTTCTTCACATCTGTGGTATCTGATGGGAAACCAAATGGCAGCTTGTCTCTAACTAGACAAACAAGCTTTCATACTTTTGAAAACTGATCGGGGGAGATTGAACAAGAGGCGGTCGAGCCCATCGTGGAGCACTTTCCTCGAACAAAACAGGGACCAAGACAGTCCCTGCCGACATTTGACTATGAAATATACAGAAACGGGAAATAAATAATTGAGATTTCCAAATGAAAGCCTCACTAGTGAAAATCCCAAGGAATTCTTGGTGTTGCCAGGTACATCAGGGTCCCTTCTCAATCTCATCAATAAAAAATTGTAAAGTGGCATTGGGAGGAGCTGGAAGACAGTTTTGTTAGGGCAGACAAACTGCATCGTGGCAGCTGACTGGGGGGTGAGGAGGACACGGAGGAGAGGGAGAGAGACCAGAATGCAATGGGAGGCAGCCAGCGGCTTACATGAAAGCGCAAGGTGCCCAAGAACACAGGTGTAGGCTTTGGCCAGCGTCGAAAGGGAAGAGAAAGGGAGTTACCCTTTTAAGCGCTGGAAGTAGGCACACTTGGCAAGTGATCAACCACACTGAGGGCTGGCTTCTCAGAGCGGAGAGTATATTGTCTCAGGAAGGGTTAATCATTCCTCGTGTCTCTTTTATATGGCCTTAGACGAATGTGACCTCCTGAGGGTCCGTTGGCCAGGAGAGTCACAGGCCTGACTGGATGAACTGTGTCAATAGTATGAAGTGTTCCGTGCAGAGGAGTAGATCAGAACGTAAGGCCCCACCCAAGGCCAGCCGCAGATTCCGACTAGCAGAGCCCTGATAACCTCAGGGGCCTCCAGAGCTTCTGAAACATTTTCCCCCTTAAGAATAAGGAGCTTAAAACCACTTAGAAAATGGGCCAGCGTTGGGGGCTGGGATGCATATAACCATGCCCACCATGGGAGTTAGCATCTGAGCTGGAGTTTCCGTCCTGCCTCACTTACAGACTCCAGGCAGGGTGCTCATCTAGGAGGAGCGAAGAAACCACAGCGCCCCCTGCTGGCCAGAGAACTGAAGACATTTCTTGCTTCTGACCTTGAAGAAAGGCCTTTGTAGTCCCCACCCCTAAACTGCTTAGCCAGTTCCTATCCAGGTCCTCAGCATTTGTGGAGCGTAGCACGAATAATAAAAACCCAGAGACAGATATTGGGGTTTAAACTGAGGATCAGAGAAGCAAAACAGCCAGCTGCTAGAGAAGTCTTACTCTGCCAAGGCTGGGCGACCACAGACTNNTGAGTCCCAAGCCTCTGTCTCCTCCTGTGCTATATGATTTCTGAGTTGAAGATGCTTTTGTTGAAATTGATGTCCGTGTGGGATGATTTTGAGTCCTAAAGAGTAACTCAGTTTTGTGACAGTATATTCATATATTTGTTGGCCTTAAAAGCTGAGGACAAAATAATTATCCCTTTGCACGATCTTGTTATGTTACCTTGGCTGGTTTGAAATTAAAAATCCTATTGCCTCAGCCTCCCAAGTAGCTAAGAGTATAGGCATGTTGTCATAGGGCTAGCTTAATGCATATATATATCCCAATAAAAACCATCAGATAAATTACTCAGAAGAAAACACTTCAAAGAGCAATTCGTGCTTTTGTATTCATCACAGTATAGCAGAATAGTTAGCATTGCCTGGCCGTGGAATTGTAGTAACGGCTTTGGAATCTCAGTCTCTAAACACTCCTACTGATGGTCAAGCTCTAGACCATCAGCAGTTGTAGCTTGCTAGTAAGCCTACTCTTTTGAGAGTAAACTGTAAAGAGATTTAAGGGGAGACTGCCTTCTCCAGGAGCCTGAGCAGCCGTTCTTACTTAGCAGTGCACCCAGTACATGACAGGTCACAACTCTCAATGCAGTGCAGACTAGATACAGACATGTGCTTGTTCATGCAAGATGCTCGAGCCTGAAGATCAGCCCTAGAGGAGACTTGCTGAAAATTGAGATACTAAAATAATGTACTATTTAACCTTTTAGTTATGTTCATGTCCCTTTTAAAGCCACCTCAGTGGAATTTTTGCAGTGGTGGTTTAGAAAAAGGAAGACAAGAAAAGTGTGTTTGGGGAGTGCTAGCTATCCCCACTGCCTCTCCAGCCCAAGACTCAGAAATGTGCTCTGTGGAGTCTTGGCCAGTTCCTCAGCCCTTCAAGACATGAAGATAAGCCCATGACTAGGACCTGCTGCAGAGAAGCTGGGACCCTAGGTGGAGAACAGTCTGAAGACTGATTGGCCTTCACTTGCATGAGGGGATGGGCAGTTAGCTTAGCTGCAGAGATGTGTTGGGTCATGAGCTCAGTCAGCAATGGTAAGAACACTGAGAAGTGGGGGTCGGACCTGCTCTGGGTCACACAGGGACAGATTTAGTTCTAGGGATGGAAGACAAAAATATAATGACTCTTTAAAACTAGAAATCTTACAATATGCATTTTTGAGGTAGACTTGTGATTTCAGTAATTTAATGAGCAAGTGTTCTTCAGTCGTTTAACCAGTATTTCTCCTACCTGTATAACAGTTTTTCAAACTATTTGACAAACAGCCCCTTTACGTAAGAGGCCTTCAACTTAATAGTGGCCAAAGTTCTACAGTGTCCTCCAGCAGTATCCCAAATCATATAACCAGTGTATATGCTCATCTTCACTGACTTGTGCTTTCCTGGTTGCTCTGCCCTTGCCCTCCTGAGACCACCGTCCTCTTCGGTAGGCAGAAGAATCAACCTCTATCAGCGTGGGGCATCCTGTGCAGGTATCCCCAGGGCGTCTTAAGAAGGAGCTGCGCTGAGCGGCAGAGCCCCTAGCAGGCCTGTGTCCTTGGTCACATTGTGACATGGGTACCTTCTCTGCACTGGCGACTATTGACAAATTCTGGGAAAGACTCCTGTCACTGGGCCCCATGCCAGAGAGGTGACAGGGGATGCAGAGGCCCAGGCAAGCTTCTCGTCCTCTTTTCTACCGCATACACAGCAGATGACAGCGACCAGCAGTCGTTTCTGTAGCTGTGGACTGCAGTTAGACTCACACAGAGACAGCGCCCTTCACTGCCTCCCTTTCTGCTGCACGAGTAAATGATTGCTTCCCTTAACATCTTCCGTGCCTATGGAAGCTTCTTTTTACTGACTATTCCTAAATCCTGTAAAGAAAATAAAAAGACTTTTTGGAGATGAGGTCTCACGCGCTGAAGCCCAAGCTGGCCTCCGGCTCCTGGGCTTGAGCCACCCTCCAGCCCGGCCTCTCAAGGCGCTGCCACTGTAGGCATGCGACATAGCTAGACGCCTTCGTGTCCGTTCTGATTCTGCCCGTTTCCTCGTCAGCCTGCTGCATTGGTGCACTGAAAATACTTGCTTCAAGTGAAGGGCTGAATTGCTGACATTACCATTGTATGTTTAGTTCACGTCAGCATCTCTTCCCAGAAAGGTGAATTGTTCGGGGCACTCCTGAGACACATTTGACACTTAAAATTATTCACGGTGTAGATAAATGCCAAGTCCTTATTGCTAAAAAAAGAAAAAAAGAAAGCAAAAATAGAAAATGACAACTCAACAACTTAGGGTTGACAACATGGCCCCTAGTAGGCTAAGGTGTTTGCCACCAACCCTGAGAATCTGAGTTCAATCCCTGGCACCTATGCGATAGAAAGACAGAACTGATAACTCAGAAACACACAGACACAAACTTTTAAAATGTCAAAAACCACCTAGGTATTTGTTGCGTAATCACTTTCGTTATCAACTTTGAAAACGCTTAAATGACAAGATGAATTGGTTTTTTAAACCCTTTTTTCTCTCATTTTAGGTGGTACCATGAGAAGTTTGAAGATTACCCCAAGTCGAGAAAAATTCTAATTCCATTTGTGTATTAATGTGCTGTCGGCGGCATTGTCCTTGAAGAGCTCCTTCCTGGCGATGTCGACTCCCTGGGCAGTTATCAATGAACTGTTTTCCTTAATTCTGCAGTACCACTCTTTTCAGGAAGGGCTATGGGGGTTTTCATCCCCTGGTAAAGGAGTAAGCCAATCATAAAGCAATCCCACTGTGTACTATTAGGGACGATGCTGCCTGCCAGATCAGGATTGGGGAGCACTGGACCATTGCAGCTATCTCTGGCTTCAAATGTGCCTCTTTGTGGTTTTGGTTTTGGTTTCTTTGTTTATTTCTAGATTTTTTTTTTGGTTTGGTTTAGATTTTGTTTTTTTAGACAGAATTTCACTGTGTAACCCTGAGTGTCCTGGAACTCGTTCTGTAGACCAGGCTGGCCTCGAACTCCCAGAGATCCGCCTGCCCCTGCCTCCCGAGTGCTGGGATTAAAGACATGAGCCCCCACCACCCATTTTTGTGCATTTTTGAGGCCAAGTCTCACTGTGTAGACCAGGCTGCCCCTACACTCACAGAGTGATGGGAGGCCTCTCGCGTAAAGGTGCTCTGCCTCTGCCACTCCATTGCCACCAAACCTGGCAGTGCCTCTGGGTTCTGTGCGGCAGAAGTGGAAGAAGAAACCACTGATTCCACCACCTCTTACAACCAACCAACCCTGCAAGGAATGCACACAGGTCAGCAGAAGTCTCCTGCCTCCTCCGTGGATGTGTGTTCCACCTGTTCAGCCCAGGCCAGAGAGGCCTTGGGCCAGGGAGAGATCCCAGTCGTTGTCCTTGGCTGCAGCTGCTCCGCTAGACCCCGAGACTGGGGAAAGGCCTCTTTCACTAACTGTCCCGGTGACCTGCTGCTATGAACATGCTACAGTGTCATCACTCTCTCGTTCACTGGCCCTGCTTGGTTCTTCCTTTGCTCTAGTCCTTAGGGCACTTTTTTTTTAAAAAAAAAATCTTTATTATTATAAAAACCTCAAAACAGAATTCCTTATTTTGAATGCGCCCAAAGACCAACCACGGCCCCTGCCTGAAACCCCAGCACTCAGGAGGCTGAAGTGAAAGAATGGAAAGCTCACGGCCAGCCTGGGCTACGCA